>JAZFAU010000317.1:7500-85000 GCA_037178615.1 Dione vanillae | reverse complement strand
ATTCGGCACTCCTTACTTATGTTTACTATATAAGTAAATATATAAACCGATTCATTAATCATAAATAAATAATCTAACTAAGGTCGAAAGGACCGTCGCGTCGTGGCGCAGAGTAGATAACGTCTACCTGTAAACGCGACGGTTTCTGGGTTCGATTCCCATGAGGGTAAGATGGATTTCTATTTCCATTTTCTTGGCAAATTGGCAAAGCGCGGCGTTAAGTTCCACCTCGTAACACGCTATTCCACGGAAAGGTGGAAAGCAAAGAAGGGAGTGCCTTAACACTAGGTTCACACGGTTCCTGCTGTTCCCTCCGCCTACCCTGCCATGTGCGGGATAAAGCGTGAAGCTAAAAAAAAAACGTCAAATCGATCAGTGATTGAGTATAAAAGTTCCCTTACGTATCATTCTTCGTATTATTTAAATCACAACATTTTAATGATGTACGAATAAAATGTGACATTATAATCGGTTGGTCTTGGAGTCCTTTCTGAAAAACAAAATCATTTACAATAACTATAAGTAAATATTAAAATAAAGTGATAATTTACACAAAAAATAGAAAAAACGGGAACGGAGAAAGCAGGGGCTAAGCAACAGAGTGTCTTAACACTAGGTTCCCACGGTCCCTGCAGTTCCCTCTGCCTACCCTGCCTTGTGCGGGATAATAAGTGAAGCTAAAAAAAAAAAAAAAAAAAATAGAAAACACAATACTTAAAGAAAAACGTTTGAAAGTTTTGAACTAAGCGGAATTTGAACGCTCACCTCACGGAAACCATCCAAGCAGTATGACCACTAAGCCTTTACATGCTTTTACAAGCTACGAGTATTCAATTGTTAGCATCTCTGTATTTAAAAACTTGCCGTTATGTACAATTATATTAGAATTAGAAAGAGAAATTGCAATGATTACAGGTTCGATTCCTTCTCAGTGGATATTTTTATTTTAATTTTCTCCCCGCTTCCACTGTTTAATAGGAAATGTGTCGAATTCAGATGGAGAATTTTGAGTGTCTTGTCACTATATTATCTTTGTCACTCTTGTTTTGAAAAATAAAGTGACAGGCTATAAGAAATGGTATATTTAATGAAATGTGCAAGAGTAATCTAGGGAGAAGTAGTTATTCGTATACATATAAATAGGGCGGAAAGCGGGGACGGAGTAAGCAGGGACTAAGTAACGGAGTGTCTTAACACTAGGTTCCTATGGTTCCTGCAGTTCCCTCTGCCTACCCGGCCATGTGCGGGATAAAGCGTGAAGCTAAAAAAAAAAAAGTAGTAATTCTCTCTCTCTCTCCCACACCTTCTCTCGTCCCTTTCCTAGGTTCAAAATCGTACCGCCAAAATACATACATTAACTGATCTTATGATAAAATTTTTGACGTTCACGATGTCTAATTTTTTTAAAGAAACTTTTTTTTATGTCTTCACGCTTTATCCCGCACAAGGCAGGGTAGGCAGAGGGAACCGCAGGAACCATAGGAACCTAGTGTTAAGACTCTCCGTTGCTTAGTCCCCGCTTTCTCCGACACGTCTTAACCGGAAACTTTTGAACCGAGTTTATCGCGTATACCGCATTTACCGAGGTATGGGTAGATCTTCGTCTACTAATGTAAAGGATGATCTACCTGTCAACTGCGTCTACCGCATTATATGTCAGTCCAGTAAAAGAACTCCATATAAACCAGTGAGAATTCTTTGACCTCTTGGCTCGATACAAGAATTAATTAAATAATGAATTATTAAAAACCCAAAAAACCCTTAGGGCGCATTATCATTGGTCTATAGGGCCCGCATTCCGGGTGCGGGAGATTTCTGTAACGCATGCCATAGGGCCCGCAATGTGTTTATCGTTTTCACTGGTCGTCAGGGCCCGCATACGGGGTGCGGGTGATTTATATAACCTACGCGATAAGGTCGTTATCCCGAATGTGGATATCACCCGCACACGTTTAATCGACCGAGTTATCGACCAGTGGATTTCATTGGTTGTTAGCTCGCATGTGGGTACTCCCCGCATTCGGGCTAACTACCGACTTATCGACCAATGAAAATGTGCCCTTAGAGCTTGAATTCTTTGACGTATTTTTTTATTAAAAAAAAAATAAATTAGTTTAAGATTACCTCAGCAATGTTAGAGGATATGTAGAATATAACAGAACATTCTAGAAGGAGAAGCAGCATCACGAGGGTTGCATACTGAAATAAAAGAGAAGAATCTTGTCTAAAGTTTGGTCAGAAGAAGAGTTGCATGTTGAAGAGTTTGGAGTACTGCCTAGAAGTTTTTTTTTTACTTATATACAGGGTGTATCTGACACGGCGGCCGTTATCAAAACTACTTATAGGGGAAAATATTACAAGGCTATATACAAAAAACTAATTCAAAATTATCAATAGTTTTGGCACAGGATCATTTTTCCCATTTCACGATATTTATATGTGCTGTGTAACGCGTGAGTACGAATGACTTATAGACCTCGTACTACAAAAATACTATCAAACGTTGTCAACCTGTCACCTTTCATTCAAAAAATAACCTAATGAGAAAGGGATATATCTCTGTCCCGCTCTGACAGTACAGTGTATACTTGCGTCATACTTGACAAATGGCGTTTTATTTTGGAACAATAATTTATTTGTTTTGTTTGAATTTTTTTTTTATTTTTTAAAACTTTTACTTGTTACATATTTTTATCAAGTTTATGAAGGCTAGTTAATACTACACTTTAAATGACTGATGATGAATGGTCGCGGTAACATCCACAGCCTGTATATAGTAGACTTCAGGAGCCTTATTAAATTGAACTTTGGCCGTCTTTGGCCTCTGGTGTCTGAAAACGTTAGCTTTAGTTCCGCCTATTTTCAAGTAATATTAAAAAAAAGCTCTTCCAAAAAATTTATTAGTGATCACTCTAAATAGGCTGAGTTCTTACGAGCAGAGACCGGAGGCACTAGAGAACCTGACACAATAATGCTATATGGTTTGTATAGTATATGCTATATACCTACATACAAAAGAAATGAATCACTATATATTATTTGTGGAAGCGTTTTAGTTGCGCACACTTAGAGAGGCGAGTTTTGACCTAGAATTTTACCATACCTTTTGGTACCGTTTTAAACATCTCGAAAAGGCGGATTGGTGAAAAATATAGCCGATATTCGAACTTGAACAGTTCAATTGATAATTGATTAAACGAACTCTACACTTTAGGGTTGGATATGCTTGACATTTGACATTTGCGCGCGCTTTTTCTCACACTTCAAAAGTCTTTTAACAAAAATATAGATTTCTAACTTCACAATCCCTAAAAATTATTTGCATTAGGCATCCATAACTTACCATAAATAGAAGGAATAGTGACGCGGTTATTCCCCCATAGAGTCCCATGGCGGACATAAAAAAGAAAAATATTGACAGAAACGCGCCAACAATACCCAGCTCTAATGTCAGTGTGTCAGATGTTACCAGCATCTGTAATAAAAAAATAATAATAATTAATATATAATTACCTTGAGGACCGCCGTGGCGCAGAGGCGCAACGTATGCCTGTAACGCGACGGTTTCTGGGTTCGATTCCCAGTCGGGGAAAATGGATTTTTCTACTTCTATTTTCTTCGCTCTGGCAAAACTAGGCAAAGCGCGGCGTTGAGTTTCGCCACTCAACACGCAATGCCTCGAAAACGGCGGAAAGTGGGGACGGAGAAAGCAGAGACTAAGCTACGAAGTGTCTTAACAATAGGTTCCTATGGCTCCTGCAGTTCCCTCTGCCTTGCGTGAAGCTAAAATAAAGAGAGAGAGAGAGAGAAATAGAGATATATTTGAAATGTTTTAATATAAAAAAAAACAGGTCGTCACCGTAAAGTACAGTTGAATACAACGACTGGCTGGCTGGTACAAGGACTTCATAGCACACTAAGCTTGTCACATTACAGTACAATTGTATACAATCCTCCACTCACGGGAATCGAACCGACAACCGTCGTTGACAATCGCTGTGCCACCGATCGGCCTCAAATATTAAATATGTATACAAAAATAGTTTGCGTGTGACACAAGGTATGGTATATCGATGTGACCCAAATACTATATACTCACATTACAATGTAATCGTTTATAATTGCCTGCTTTTGTTGTCATGGAGTTATTAAAACTTGGTTTACACTACGGTTATGCCTTTTTTTTATCTTCACGCTTTATCCCGCATATTGCAGGGTAGGCAGAGGGAACTGCAGGAACAAAATGAACCTAGTGTTGAGACACTCCGTTGCTTAGTTCTTGCTTTCGCCGATCCCGCTTTTCGCCTTTTCCGAGGCATTGCGTGTTTGTGTTGAGTGGCGAAACTCAACGCCGCGCTTTGCCTAGTTTCCAGAGGTTATATCTGTTCTTTATATATTATTTGTCTGTTAATTATAGGCCTACGATTGGTGAAAAATAAAAAAAATATATTTAATGCCTTTTTAGAAAAAGAATGTTCCTCTATGTCAAAGACCAAATAGGCGGAACTTAACGCCGAATTCTCAACTAGGGCGGGGAAATGTCACAGCAACCTGACCTCTTTACTTTTTTATATAAATGCTTCTTGCCTGACCTCTTTTATATTTTTTTATTTTAATAATGACATTTTCTTCTTCTTTGGCATCCAAGAGGTTATTTTGGTGTCATATACATAATAAAATAAGCTTTTAAAGCTTTAAATTTGCACAAACCGACGCCCTGGTAGGTATATTATTAGCATTGTCTACAACACGCGATGGCTTAAATTACAATCACGCAGGGTATTCATATAAGACTAGTATCCTGCTGCGGCTATGCTTACATAATGTTATTGTGTCATGACATTGATGGCATGACACTGATGACATGACACTTTAACATAACATTTATGAGATGACATTTGTGATATGACACCACATGACATTCGTCATAAATAAAGAGAAGAAAAAGAAGAAGTAACATGACATTAATAACATGCCACTTATGACATGACTTATGGCGAGATTTATGACATGACCACTTGACACATTGTAAATTTCATGGCAACTCTGACCATAACAACGGGTTACGTTGAAATGATTAACGTACTCTTACACAATCTATAGTCTATAGTCTATAGCCTTCCTTTTTAAATGAGCTATCAAGCACATAGTCGATATTTATTTTAACTTGACCCTTTAGAATCTCTTTATATACATAAAATGAACCAGGCATTATAGACCTGGTACAAAACACTATGGCAAATATATTTCTATCTTTTAAAGCATGGGGTAAATTTACCACTCCATAGGCACTATCTCGAATTCAGATAGAAAATCAAGGATGGAGTGTCTAGACACTAGACTCTCCGTCTTCATTTATGGTATGGAATGTGAAGCAATAAACAGTAGTTACTATATACAAATTGGGCCGATCTTTGTACCAAGCAGAGACATCGTTTCTATTTACATTCATAGCAAGTAAACGAAGGACCGTCGTGGCGCAGAGGCGTAAGCGTCTGCCTGTAAACGAGACGGTTACTGGGTTCGATCCCCAGTCGGAGAAGATGGATTTTTCTATTTCATCTAAGGCAAAGCGCGGCATCTAAGGCAAAGCGCGGCGTTGAGTTCCGCCACTCAACACGCAATGCTTCGAAATGGCGGAAAGCGGGGACGGAGAAAGCAGGGACTAAGCAACGGAGTGTCTTAACACTAGGTTCGTATGGTTCCTGCAGTTCCCTCTGCCTACCCTGCCGTTGTGTGGGATAAAGCGTGAAGCCAAAAAAAAAAAGTAAACGAATATATGTAATAAATATATACAATATTAACTTAAAATAATGTAATAAAAAGGGAAGTCAAAAGTACAGTGTACTCGTAAGTGTTACATAGCCTACATAGCCTATCAGCCTATAGACTTCTTCAATAAATGGACTATACTACTACAAATAAAAAAACAAATTAAGCGATAGTAAGAGCCTAAGAAACTCATTAACTTTATAACATTACTATGGAAAATACATTTTTTTAATTTCTCTTTACGGGCCTCTAATTTAGTTTTCAAGTTTTCTTGTTAGGAATCGAACCTATATATAAGTCGTTTACTTTTTGGAAGCAGTTCCATTGAGCCACAAGGTCGTTTTGCGTGTGTATATATATATATATATATATATATATATATATATATATATATATATATATATATATATATATATATATATATATATATATATATATATATATATATATATATATAATATATATATATATATATATGCATATTGAATATTTAAAATCGTAATAATCCACTTATAAGCTCAGCTTACTATCGGTTCTTATAAGGCTATCGTTTGCAGAACATTTCTGACTATAAGCGCGACGGTTGTGAGTTCGATTCCCATGAGTAAGGAATGACCAATTTTCATATCGCCGTTGAAAGTAAAGTACCGCGTTGAGTTACGCCATTTAACTAGCAATGACTCGAATGCACGTTAACTTAATCTTTACTTAAAAAAAAACGAGAATTGTATCTTGGAATTAGGTTCCCTCTCTATGCCTATGTCGGTATACATACATATAACATATCTTCACGGTTTATCCCTAGCGGGGTAGTCAGAAAGGACGGAGCACTAAACGCTGCGGTCCCTGCACACTCCCTGCACACTCGGCGAGCCTCTTCACTCACTCTCCGGGGAGTCCTCATGCTTCACGTGACCTTCCTCCAGTATATACGATACTGTGTTCTCGAAAGTAAACCAAGGTCTCCCCTTACTTCTCTTACTTCTCACATTTGCTTTATACATTATTTTTACCATTCTTTCATCACTCATTCTTTCGACGCGCCCATACCATCTGGTATACAGAAAGCGTTATTTTCTTACAATATTTTGTTTAGATTCACGATTTATCCCCCATACCAGGGTAGGCAGAGAAAATTTAGTGTTAAGACACTCCGTCTCCTATTTCCCGCCTTTCAAGGCAAAGTCATTCCTCCCTCATGAGAATCGACCCACACACCTTCGCGGTTAAAGACAGACGCTACGCCTCTGCGCCACGACGGTCTTCATTTTTTTTATTAACAATGACAATTTGTATTTAATGCTATCAAATTGGCTGAAGTAGAATTCAGCCTAGTTTTGAAATACCTAACTGTCAACACACTAGTTGGGGGTTCAAAGCCCATTTTAAGAAACTGTTTATAATCATTTTTTTAAATTTGCTTCACTATTAACATGCAATGTATCCAGTTTGAGAAAGTGGAGAGAGAAATTTTTATAAAGAATAGATTCTTCTTCTTCTTCGCTCTAGCAACTAGGCAAAGCGCGGCATTGAGTTCTGCCACACACAGTGCTTCGAAAGGCGGTACGCGGAGAACGGAGTGTCTCAACACTGCGTTACTACGGTTCCCGCGATTCCCTCTGCCTATCCTGCTACAAGCGGGATAAAGCGTAAAAAAAACAATATTAATATAGTAAAAAAAACGTACCTTTATCGTAACACTACCATACATATGAATATTTGTATACAAGGTGTTTGGAGATACTATGATCCATAAACTCAGTAAGAAAACCAAAATGCTTGCAATCTGAAAATGAAAAAAAAAAAATATAAACATATATATTTCACGTTTCACGCTTTATCACGCAGAGCGGGTTTGATAACATAGTGTCGAGGTAGGATATATGTATATAAACCCAGGTCAGGTATAACATATATATGGATTTACATACGGACAAACTCGTCACTAATTGTAAATTATAATAAGGCTAAAAAACAACGGAGAGAACGGAGAGCGGAGAGATAAAATTATACTCACCAAAGTCACCAAGTTAAATGTTATAATAATAAAAGCTGCCGCCCTCGAAGCTTTTCTAGACTTTCCACACATATTTTGTATCTGAAATAAAATTGTAGATGTGACCGTCGCAGTTCGCTCACTTAGGGTAAATGAATTGTCCTTCGTGGCACAGAGGCGTAGCGTTTAATTGTAAACGCGACAGGTTGTGGGTTCGATTCCCATGAGGGAGAATTCAATAAAATTATTTTTACTCTGTAGTGATCGATCTCTTCGTCGTATGTACCTGGTACCTACTACTTTAGGTTCGATTCCCATGAGGTTAGAATGAGAGTCTATAAGCAAAGTTGCATACAATAATTGAAATCTAGTAATGATATAGTATAGTCTCTTGGTCACTCATGAACTCCTGATACCTGTTCTTTGATTTTACTTAGGACAGAATGAATTGTTCTCATTTTCTTCGCTCTGGCAACTAGGCAAATCGCGGCGTTCAGTTTCGCCACTCAACACGCAATGCCTCGTAATGGGGAAAAGCAGAGAACGGAGTGTCTAAGCACTATGTTCCCGCGGTTCCTGCGGTTCCCTCTGCCTACCCTGCCGTGTGCGGGATAAAGCGTGAAGCTAAAAAAGAGTTTTATTAGCTTAAATCTCTTTACGGATGGTATAGTTCGATTTTTTTAAAGACAGATTGTTTCGAGATTGACAAAAAGCGCGCGCAAATGTGTCAAGTGTCAAATGTCAAGCAAATCCAATATGGCTGACCTGTGGAGTTTGTTTAATCAATTGTCAATTGAACTGTTCAAGTTGGAACATCGGCTATATTTATCACCAATCCGCCTTTTCCAGATCTTTAAAACGGTACCAAAAGTCAAATTCTATGTCAAAAACTCGCCTCTCTAAGTGTACGCAATTAAAACGCTTCCACAAATAATATATACATAATATCATAAGTCCACTTAATAGCGTGTATTGTTTACTCCCTAAGGAGTCGGGCGGTGGGCATTTCCGCGATCGTTCACCTTTTCCTTTGTTCCTTATTATTTTATTACAAGTGGCACAGAGGCGTAGCGTCTGCCTGTAAACGCGACGGTTTGGGTTCGATTCCCATGAGGGGAAGATAGATTCTATTTCCATTTTCTTCGCTCTGTAAACTAGACAAAGCGCGGCGTTGAGTTCTGCCACTCGACAAGCAATGCCACGAAAGAGGCAGAAATCGGGACGGAGAAGGCAGGGACTAAGCAACGGAGTGTTTTAACACTAGGTTCATGCAGTTCCCTTTGCCTACCCTGCTATATTCGGAAAACCGTGAAGCTTAAAAAAAAATTATAACTTAAATATATATTCCCCTTTTGTACTGTATTTAATTTGCCTTGGATAGTTATCAAACGGTGCGAGTTCGAAGATTTTTGTCTGTCTGATTTTTCCTTTGTCCAGACTAATCTCTGGAATTGTTGAAACGATTTTCATAAAACTTCCATTTTAAAGTAGAAAAATCTTTGCGGCGCTTAGAAATATTTTTCTACACTAAGTAAGTATTATAAATAAAATATTATATATAAAAAACGTTTTAAGGATAAAATGATTTCATAATGGCCGACTCACCTCCTTCAACTTTCTTCTATCCTTCTTCTCCTCTTTGACGGAGTGTAAGGGTTCTCAAAGAGATGAAGAATTTCCGGAAAATTTAGAGGAGTATTTCCGGAAATCCCAAAGAACGATATGATTTCAACTAGCCAAGTAGCATGCAACTACATGCTTAATATTAATATATTTTCTAAACCTCCATGGTCTAGACTTCAGTTTTTTACTATTTTTTGTTGAAGGCTAATATGATTACAAATCGTCCTTCTAGGCATCCTTGAAACGATAACAAAGAACTTCGGTGTACTATTTTAGTTCATATTACTTAATGTAAAGTAGACTATACAAGGAATCTCGTGAACGGTATGTGGGTTCAATTCCCGCTCGAGCAAAATTAATTTCTTTGTTATGCTAATATCACAAAAGGCAGCGTTTAATTCTGCCACAAGTATGTCCTAGTTCTACAAATATAGATGTAACTTTGAAGTAATATAACTTATACATCAAAATTACATATGGGATGCAGTTTGTGATGAATGAAAGCGATTAACTTTATTATTAAAAAAATAATAGTTCAGTTCAAGCGACTGCAGCAGGCTGTCGCTTGTACAAAATACAACAAAATAACAATATAGACTATTCGTAGGTAATGATATACAACAGAGAAGAAACAACTTAGCTTTTCATGGATTCACCGTGCAGGTGCCGGGCCTATCGTGTTGTAGGAAGAGGAGCTCCGAGCAGCGCTTGGGACTTGCGACCCAAGTGTAGGTTTAAAGGGCCCCTTTAAAATACATTAACGCTCACCTTCACTGTCCGAGCTCCTCCCACTACCGACACCAAATTTTGAATGATTCTACCAAAGCCGCCTTCGAAGTGCGTTCTAGAAATGAATTTGTGATAGTTCTAGACAGGCCGAGACCTTTTAATAAACTGTAGAGAGATTTCGTTGTTATACCTCTCGCTCCTACTTCAACCGCATATAAGCTCGCTCTAAACCTATCCTGGTCAGTTCATTTGTAAGATCGAAATCCTTATTGAGTTTAAGGTAGTGACTTTGCGGGATATTTGTTTGCCACGGAACTGTAAGTTCTACCAGTACTAAGCGTTTTAAGCTTCGAGAGTAAAGAAAAATATCCGGTCTGGATGAAGAAACACAAATATCCTCAGGGATTCTATACTGTTTCTCATACGTGTCCATCACAAGTGTCCAATCAGGAGCTGGATCTAATATGGAGAAAGGCTTTTGTGTAGGTTTTTTATGAGAACCTTCTTTCACAAACTCTATTGAGCGTTTGCTGGTTGTTATGTTTCTCTGTGCTCTTGCTATTGAAAGACTAACGGCTTCACGTATGATTTCCAGTACTTTGTCATGGCGCCGCGAGTATTGGCCACTATCCAAAAATATCCTACACCCCACTGCCTCCTTACAGATGTAGCAAGATTTTTCGGTAGCTTTACTTTAGCCTTTTATACGGTGTTTAAAAAAAAACACATATTTTTTTTAAATTAAAATGATGCCACTTATACATAATACATGCATGAATGTAGACTGAAAGGTAAAAAAAATATGATAAATAAATATATTATTTTGACGTGACAACGTCTTAAATTAGGTTGCGGCTCGGAGTCACATATGAAAAAGGTAACGTAACGATGTGTCAACTGTCACCGAACTATGATCGGTCCGCCGCGCGTATCACTTGACACATGTACAATGTTTTAGTAAACAACATATATTTTCTATAGTTAAAATTTGTGCAATTTATATTATAATTATTAATCATATCAATAAATATTCTACCGAGAAAAAGACGTTGTCACGTAAAATTTTCGCCCGTAAAACCCACTTTACAGGCAACCATTTTTTTTTTATATAGCAGGGTAGGCAGAAAACCCTCTTTTCTATCAATTTTCCACTTTTAAATATTGCGTTTTGAATGACGTAACACAACGCAGCGCTTTGTTATAAAATAACGTAGTATGAAATCTTCCATCTTCTAAGATTTTTTTTTAGCTTTACGCTTTATCCGACATATTGCAGGGTAGCCAGAGAAAACTGCAGGAACCATAGGAACCTGCAGACACTGGGCATTGCAATAGATGACTTATGCCTTTGTAAGTATAATTTAGGCATAAATAAAAGTAGTATATTATGTATTGTTTATAAAAATATAAAAAAATGGTTGCCTGTAAAGTGGGTTTTACGGGCGAAAATTTTACGTGACAACGTCTTTTTCTTTTATGTCTTTTTGTTTATTGATATGATTAATAATTATAATATAAATTGCACAAATTTTAACTATAGAAAATATATTTTGTTTACTAAAACATTGTACATGTGTCAAGTGATACGCGCGGCGGACCGATCATAGTTCGGTGACAGTTGACACATCGTTACGTTACCGGGCGTTACGTTTTTCATATGTGACTCCGAGCCGCAACCTAATTTAAGACGTTGTCACGTCAAAAAGGAGCAAATAAAGATGTCTAATGTTTGTTGTGAAACATGAACCAACATTTCAAATGCAAGCCGATATCGTATTCACCACACATTTTGAACAGTCGATTTCTGAGTGATCATCCGCAGTTCCTGAGCTTCTTACCTCATTTGGCACTCTCTATTGCACGGGGACGCCACAAGCAGAATTATGAGTCGGTGGTTTTCCATATTTCTGCAGATACGTAGTGGCAACATTTCGCCGGAAGTTACAATAGGTCCAATTATTTTCTGACTGCCTTTTGATCAGCCATGCATTTTGACAAGCTGAATCCAAGACAAATGTTAAAAGGGGAAACCACCATTTTTTGCCACGAAGAGCTTCTCTCATGGAGTCAACATTTTTGTCAAAACGGTCGACCCCACCCATGTACTTGTTGTACATTTTTATTATAGCTGGGCAATCGACTTGTATTATGGCCCGTTTTTTATCAACAAATCCAATTCGATCCACTTTTGTGACGGGCTCCAACTCGTGACAGTTGGATAAAATGGTGACAATACTGTTGTCATACCATTTAGCAGCAATAATTCCTTCTGATGCTTTATGCGCCAACTTACCTCCAGGCTCCTTTTTCATATCTTTGGAGTTTGAAGTTTGCAGTTCTCCAAACGGTTTTCACGAACAGTTCCAGTTCCACCTACATTCTGATCTCGCAAATATTTTAGTAATTAGGTATCTCCAGGAAATTTCACTTTGGGAGCGGAGACTTAGCGGGAGACGGGAGTTGGAGCCAAGAAAGGTAAAGCGCTGTTTTGAGGTAAGGAGGAGTTTCAAGATGGAAAAGGATAGAATAGAGGAGAGTAAGAGCGTGTAGATTCCGACGCTCTTTAATAGGAAGCCAACCAAGCTGTGACCCGATGCTGACTGATATGATCATATTTCTTCAGTCCAAAAATAAATCTTATAATTTGATTTTGTAAGCGATCTAACCTTTGAGTAGTTGCTGCGATAAATCTAAGTAACAGGTGTCTGCGTAATATAGTATAGGCAGCAAAAGTGATTGAGGCTAGCGTTATTTTAGTTTTTATTGGCAACAGAATTTTTTTCCATTTCTTTAATCTACCCATAGCACAGTACAATTTTCTACTCAACTCAGAAATTTGAGGAGTCCAAGAGAGAGTACTGTCCACCCATATACCTAGATTTTTAACCGTGTTACAATACTCTAATGGTAGACTAGTAAAAAAAAATCCAAAATATAAATAATACGGTCCTAATTTTTGAGGTAATCTTTCATGAAGTTCCAACACAACAGCAGCACCTAGGCCCAACTCAGGTTGCATCTTGAGGCTAGGACCAGACGCATCCTGATTAGGCTCGCAACTTAGTGAATTGCGAGCCTAATCAGGGTGCGTCTGGTATACCGGAATAAAAATATGTCTGGAATAACCGTGGCGAGTTGCGGCTGACCAAAGCTTGTAACCAAACCTAATGGGTTTTCCATGTATATGTTGCTTGGTGCCGTGCCTCCCAAAATATGGTACAATAGCTTCGTCAATGGAAATTTGTGAAGAACCAGCAGTCTTGAAATTACAAGTAAAACACTATTTCCGCATAGCAATATGACTAACTGTAAACATAAAAGATTAGTAAAATAGTATTGAAATACATAGCACATTGTAGGAGTTGTAGTAAAAATATTATTAGTTATTTTTGTCTATAAATAGGTACATGTACAATAAAGATTACATATCTATTTGTAATATGTAAAAAGAAAAAATACAATACGAGTACTTACGGTCTAGACATTTTTATATGACTTTTTTTCAAAATGAATCATAAAAACTTAGCTCGTTCAAAATAAGCGCGAAAAAAGTTAGCGACGTTCACAAGTGATGATTGATGCGGGTTGTCAGATGAAAAAAAATTAAGTGATGATTAGGAGCATGACTACTATAGCGATAGAATTGGAAATAAATATTGATTTTTTTTTTTTTTTTAGCTTCACGCTTTATCCCGCACATGGCAGGGTAGGCAGAGGGAACTGCAGGAAGCATAAGAACCTAGTGTTAAGACACTCCGTTACTTAGTCCCTGCTTACTCCTTAATATTGATTAGTGGTAGAAAATCACTATTAAAGTCTTGTCACCTACAGGTGACACTGGGAATTGAAGAGTTAAGAAACTCCGTTGCTTAGTTGCTTTTCCGTCCCCGTTTTCCGCCTTTTTCAAGGCATTGCGTGTTGAGTTGCGGAACTCAACGCCGCGCTTTGCCTAGTTTCGAAAGTGAAGCAAATGGAAATAGAAAAATCCAGCTTTTCCGAGTGGGAATTGAACCCTCAAACCGTCGCATTTACAGACAGACGCTTACGCCTCTGCGCCACGACGGTAAATTATTTCTATTATTTATGTTGAGTGGAACTCAACGCCGCTTTGCCAGAGCGAAAAACATAAGAACAATTCTTTCTCCCCTCAAGGGAATCGAACCTGCTACTGTCGTTAACAATCAGACACTGTGCCTCTGCGCTTCAAAGGTCCTCATTATTATTTTCAAATTGGATTTTATCCTTTTAACATTTAACTCCATCTGTTATCGATTTTTGGTACTGCGTCATACCCTTATCACAAGTTTTAGTACAAAAATATACATTACACTAGAAGGCGATACCGATAGCATATTGTATAAGGAAAATCAAAAATAAATATTTATATTTTAAAACTGCAGTATTTTTATGCAAATAAAAAAATAAATAGTCCATTTAGGCTATAGTCTTTATTACGTGCTGTTAGTCTGTATGTCCTATGTTACTAAAGAGAAATTGGCATCGAACTCACAACCGATTACAGCCACTGTACCACTGAGCCTTAAAGACTTATTAAAAGCAAATTTATTGAACTCTTGTAATTACTTAGTAAGTAAACACAGAACCTAGTGTTAAGACACTCCGTTCCCTGCCTTATATTTCGGAGATATTGTGTGTTGGCGTAGCTCAACGCTGGACTATGTCTTGTTACCAAGCGAAGAAATAGAACAATATATACATACATACATACATAGCTTCACACTTTATCCCTAGCGAGGTCACTGATACCTCTTCCGCCTCGTCCACTGTCATTAACCTCTTCTTACATCCTCTCCGGAGAGTCCTAATTCATTTTACGTGACTTTTCTAGCTAATACCTACCGTCCTGTGTACCTCTTCGTTGCGGATTCCGTCAGCTAAGCTGACTCCGCATATCCTTCGAAGAGATCGCATCTCCACAGCATTCATCTTTCTTTCACTCTTCTTCTGTAATACCCACGTTTCACTGCCATATAACAGCGTCGGAACCAGAACTGCATTATGTACGGCCAAACGTAAACGTTGACTATATCATTATTAAAATATGTGTTTGATAGAAAATGGGATTTACAAAGTATGACCCCGTGATCTTTCTGATAACACTGTGATGTCAACGAGTTAGTGGTAAATAATGTATAAAAAGAAATTATATTAAAGTAAAATATCTTTGAAATTGAGTATGGAAAGAGACGAACGGAGTGTCTTAACACTTGGTTCCCTTTAAATTTAGGCTTTAAAAAGACCGTCGTGGCGCAGTATGTAACGTCTATCTGTAAAAGCGACGGTTTGTGGGTTTGATTCCCGCTTGTGCAGGATGCGATCGAATCTGATGTCTTCGCTCTGGCAACAACGCTGCTATTAACGGGATAAAGCGTGAAGCTAAGCAAAAAGTAATGAAACAATATCCAAACTGGAATCGAACGCGGACTACTCGTTTAAAAGTACAACACCACAACACTTAAAGCAATATTATTAATATCTAAGCGTCTATGATGTCGGGTAAAGTAAAAAAAACACAAGCTACAAAATGACAAGGAAAACGTGAAACCAGTTACCCGTGTGTGCTCTTGTTGAACGGACGTGCGGTCAAGGTACGTGCTTTTTATATCAAATATATATATATATATATATATATATATATATATATATATATATATATATATATATATATATATATATATATATATATATATATATATATATATATATATATATATATATATATATATATATATATATATATATATATATATATATATATATATATATATATATATATATATATATATATATATATATATTTGTGTGTGTGTGTGTGTGTGTCGTTTTCTTTATTGGTATATATGTTTATTTTTTTTATAATTATGATGATGATCAAAGCTTTGCAAGTGTTAAGATAGTTTTATTCATATATTTTATTCAGAACCAATATTAAATACATTTTTATTTATTTTTATTTAACAAAAATGAGAAGACAAATTTATTTCTTCACTTATTACTGACCTTTAAGATAACATCATGTATATTTACTTATGTGAAGTAAACAAATGTAACGAGAAACTTTCGTGTTATATATATATATATATATATATATATATATATATATATATATATATATATATATATATATATATATATATATATATATATATATATATATATATATATATATATATATATATATATATATATATATATATATATATATATATATATATATATATATATATATATATATATATATATATATATATATATATATATATATATATATATATATATATATATATATATATATATATATATATATATATATATATATATATATATATATATATATATATATATATATATATATATATATATATATATATATATATATATATATATATATATATATATATATATATATATATATATATATATATTTGGTTGTAATGAATAGGCGCAAAAACTACTGGATCGATCTTAATATTTTTTTCCACCATTTTTAAGCTATTTTTTATTTTGGAAAAAATAGGGTTCCACAATATATTTGGCTTTTTCGGGAAGAAACTGTAAAAATCAACAAGAAAATTTACTTACTTTGCGTACGCTGCCTAAACTATAAAAGATAGAACCATAAAATGTGTCAGTTAATTGTAGATCTCATGAATATCTATAAAAAAGTCCGCGACACACTATACCTATCTTTGTCTAGTGAGGCACAACAACCATTTTTACCATTAAAAACATTTTTTCCCTATTAAAAAGCTTTGTAGCTAATACGATAATTTAATTTCATTTAAGTTTTATAAAGCATTCTGGTTTCCACATAAAGAGGAAAGGCAAGAACACTATTTTTTACTTTTTTTTTTAGCTTCACGCTTTATCCCGCACAAGGCAGGGTAGGCAGAGGGAACTGCAGGGACCGTGGGAACCTAGTGTTAAGACACTCCGCTGCTTAGTCCCTGCTTTCTCCGTCCCCGCTTTCCGCCGTTTTCGAGGCATTGCGTGTTGAGTGGCGGAACTCAACGCCGCGCTTTGCCTAGTTTGCCAGAGCGAAGAAGATGGAAATAGAAAAATCCATCTTCTCCGACTGGGGATCGAACCCAGTAACCGTCGCGTTACAGGCAGACGTAGCGCCTCTGCGCCACGTTGGTCCTCAAGAACACTATTACAATAGCCTATTTCATAAAATCATCATCAGGTGCGATTCCCACTCGGTGCAGATTGATGTTTCTATTTCTGTTTTCATCGCTCTGGAAACTGGGCAAAGTGCGGCGTACAGTTGAGCGCCACTCGTCATGCGATGCTTCCAAACCGGCGGAAAGCAGGGACTAAGCAACGGAGTGTCTTAACACTAGGTTCCTATGGTTCCTGCAGTTCCCTCTGCCTAGAGGAAACTTCCTGCTCAAAGGAAAGCGTGAAGACAAAAAGAAATAGTTTTTGAAACCTTCGATAAGGATACATTTCATCAATAAATGGTCACAACAAGGAGACGATAACTTACTTATTAAGTATAAAAAAATACCTGGAAAGTGTTCAGAATGAAATCTTAACGTAATAATTGTATTTTTTATTATTTCACGCTCTATCCCGCACATAGCAGGATAGGCAGAGGGAACTGCAGGAACCATAGGAACGTAGTGTTAAGACACTCCGTTGTTTAGTCCCCGCTTTCCGCCTAATTATATTTTGTCTATTCAATACTTGATGACTAATCCACGCCGACCTCAAAAGGTGTGATGGGATCGTTCTATACCAGAAATTGCATGCCATTGCAAATTTGTTTAAAATTAAGCAAGTAGTTCATCAATTAAAATGGTATAATGTTGTAAGAAACACCATAAGATATTGCCTCTTTCGCTAACAAAGCGGCTGGGGAAAAATGTAAATCTGTATGTTTTCCAATTAAAATATATAATATAATTGACATATATATAAAAAGTAATCAATTTTATAAATAGATTTATTTATTATTAACGTATTTACCATATATAGGGAATTCCCAGAAAACGAATGAATTGTAATCGTTTAAATCAAGTTTTGAGTCACGGACCGTTTTTTTTTTTTCAACTTTAATTAAGTTTATAGCTGCACACATATGTAATATGTTAATTTCCTTATATACATATATATATATATATATATATATATATATATATATATATATATATATATATATATATATATATATATATATATATATATATATATATATATATATATATATATATATATATATATATATATATATATATATATATATATATATATATATATATATATATATATATATATATATATATATATATATATATATATATATATATATATATATATATATATATATATATATATATATTTGTAATAGTGTGTATAATAATGGAACTGATAAATAAACATATCTAAATACATTGATATGTATGTTGTCGATTCGATTCTCATGAGTAGAGAATTGTATAATAACTGAGGAGGTATCACGTATTGAGCGAAGTGTGATACCGCGCTTGCCTCTAAGCCCGAGTGGGAATCGAACTCACAATCCGTCTCATATAAATATTTTTATAAATGTTTTTAATTTTTATGATTTTTAAAGTGCTAATCCACACTGAACATAATTTTTTGTACCTCTTTAAAATCGGGGAATCATTTTTGATGGGATTTTCTCCATTTACTGTGTTTAGCTACGTTTAACTTTACGACTGACCGAAAGCCTATACGACATTACTATAGATTTCAATTACATGCGACTATCTTTACATATTATCAGTTCCCCTAAAAGAAAATGAACCCGCGACCGCCGCGTTAACAGTCAAACACAACCACAAAACTATATGTGTATAATCTAAATTAGCTTTACATTACTTTTGATCCAAGCGCCAATAATTGACAACCGGAATATTTGACCTTGGTCGTTTAATCGATACAAAACTATTTGATTTTTACCTGTTGCCTGCTGTTGAAATCGTTAACGTGACGTAATATAGCCTATATTATTATATGGACTGTAAAAAATATAGTCTTTAGGCTAAATATATGAACTATAGTATGCAAATAAATTATTGTTTTTTTATACCATTAGTTCTTGAGATTAGTGTGATGAAGCAAACACACTAACTTTCGTATTTACTTTATATAAATATATATATATATATATATATATATATATATATATATATATATATATATATATATATATATAGATATATATATATATATATATATATATATATATATATATATATATATATATATATATATATATATATATATATATATATATATATATATATATATATATATATATATATATATATATATATATATATATATATATATATATATATATTGAAAGAAAAGAAAATTGTTTTTTGGCCAGAAAGTAGTCATAATTGCGTACAAAGGGTTCCGTAATAATTTTATAATTTTAGCTCAACGGAAAATGTAACATATATTTTTTTAGGTTCCCGCTTTATCCCGCATATTGCAGGGTAGGCAGAGTGAACTGCAGGAACCATATGAACCTAGTGTTAAGACACTCCGTTGCTTAGTTCCCGCTTTCTTCGTCCCCGCTAAACATACATGGGTACCTTTTTTCCTTATCCTAATCATTTTAAAGTATCCAAAAAAGTTAACATATTATAAAATAACTGTGCATGCATGCTGTCATAAAATCATTGCCCTATTGTAGTCATTAAGTATTTTGGAGGTTAATAGAGATGATGTTTACAATTTAGGGGAATCCCCGTTTAAATTAACCTTGTACCAGTATATGACTGTAAATCGGGGGTTTCCAATATTTTATTTTAACACTACATACATTAGTGGAGATAGTTTGGCATCTGTGGATCACTGGGAACCACTGCTTATATATATATATATATATATATATATATATATATATATATATATATATATATATATATATATATATATATATATATATATATATATATATATATATATATATATATATATATATATATATATATATTTTACAGTGATGCTATCATCACAATAAGCTGTATAAAGCATATAAGAATTTCGACGCGGCGTGATGAAGAACGCATAGTTTAGTGGTCGAATCGTTTGCATGATTTGCAAGAGGCGCGGGTTCAAATTCCGCTGCGTTTAAATTTTAAATGTTTTTTTTTTGAAGTATTTTTCTATTTTTAATGTGGATAAACAATTTAGAAAATCATAAAAATATTATGTAAAAGAAAAGTTCAGTATTATTAAACGCATATTTAGTTAGGCAAAACGCGGCGTAGAGTTCTGACAATCAACACGAAAATCGAAAAATGTGGAAAACAGAGACGAAAAAAGCAGGAACTAAGCAACGGAGTGTCTTAACACTAGGTTACTATGGTTCCTGCGGCTCTCTCTGCCTACCCTGCAATATGCGGGATAAAGCGTGATTTAATGAAAAAAAAAATATTTAGTTGACTCTGCTGACAAAATGAAGAAATTGCGTCACGTCACGGTTTAGTTTAGTTAGTATTTCACATCCAAGTGAGAAGTTTTCGCGTCTACATATTAAAAGGTGATGGAAATACTTTGGGCCTCTAACAAACATTGTATAAGCGAAATAATATCGAATATGTTATATACAAACTTTTATGGTAAAGTTATATATGTATACTTTATATATATGTACTACTTTATATATATGTATACTTTTTTATGGGAAGGCAAACGGGCGGTCAGGTCACCTGATGGTAAGTGATCACCGACGCCCACGGCCCTGTGTAACAGCAGAGGTGTTACAAGAGCGTTGCCGGCCTTTAAGGTGGACGTAGACGCGCTTTTTGAAGGTACCCATGTCGTATCGTTCTGGAAACACTGCCGCAAGCAGGCTATTCCACAGTAGTGTGGAACGGAACCGCACAGTAGAAGAGTTCCACGTGTCCAGATGGTGGGGATGATATCTTAATTTGTGTCGAACTTGTAGTTGGAGATGGTTATAAGCGGTAGAGAACGCACAGCGAGGTGAGCGTCAAAGTGTCTAGCCTTTCACAGATATTTGGGTCCCCAACGATACGAACGGCTCTACGCTGTATGCGATCAAATGGTTCATGTTGATACTGGGGTGCATCCATATATGTATATGCACACACACACACACACACACCTACGCATATACGTACATAACTTCACGCTCTATCCCTAGCGGGGTAGTCAGAGAGCCCGGAGCGCTAAACGCCGCGGTCCCTGCACACTCCCGCCTCGTCCACTGTCGTCATCCTCTTCACACACTCTCTGGGAGTACTAATGCTTTACGTGACCTTCCTCGAGTATCTTCAATAATGTGTTATCACATTATTTATGCAGCATGAGGACATCAAAAACATTAGCTTTTTCTTTAATTAAATTAGTTTTTTATGCACACTCTTGCGACAAAACGTTGCTATGGCACCGTCACATTATACATGACACATTATTTGTGGAAGTGTTTTAATTGCGTACACTTAGAGAGGCGAGTTTTTGACCTAGAATTTGACTTTTGGTACCGTTTTAAAGATCTCGAAAAAGCGGATTGGTGATAAATATAGCCGATGTTCCAACTTGAACAGTTCAATTGATAATTGATTAAACAAACTCCACACGTCAGCCATTTTGGATTTGTTTGACATTTGACACTTGACATTTGCGCGCGCTTTTTGTCAGCCTCAAAAAAACCACCTTTTAACGAAAAAAGATTTTTAATTTGATAATATATAGTTGATAATCCCTTAAAAAGTGAAGGAATTGAACCCATGCTGCTCGTTTCAGATAATGATAGGTTTTTGTGTCAATAGTTAAATTAACCTTGGCATATGACCTTACAATGTAAACGTCTTAAGCAACGCTACCAAGAAATATACATAAATTGAGTTTTTGTGTTAGTTTTCCTTATAACATTTGACAAATAGAATAGAATAGATTAAGCGTAAGTTAATGTGGTCTAACTAATATATATATACACACACACACACACACACACATATATATATATATATATATATATATATATATATATATATATATATATATATATATATATATATATATATATATATATATATATATATATATATATATATATATATATATATATATATATATATATATATATATATATATATATATATATATATATATATATATATATATATATATATATATATATATATATTTGCCAAACTATCTCCACTACTGTATGTAGTGTTAAACTAAAACCAGTGTTAATGTTTATTTAAATTAATTAAGTTTTTATTATACTTGTTAGCAGCAATCACCAAATAAAATATTGGAAACCCCCGATTTACAGTTATATACTGGTACAAGGTTAATCTAAACGGGGATTCCCCTAAATTGTAAACATCATTTCTATTAACCTCCAAACTACTTAATGACTACAATAGGGCAATGATTTTATGACATTTTTGAGGAATTTGAACCCGCGCCTCTTGCAAATCATGCAAACGATTCGACCACTAAACTATGCGTTCTTCATCACGCCGCGTCGAAATTCTTATATGCTTTATACAGCTTATTGTGATGATAGCATCACTGTAAAATAAATAAATAAATAAATAAATAAATAAATAAATAAATAAATATATATATATATATATATATATATATATATATATATATATATATATATATATATATATATATATATATATATATATATATATATATATATATATATATATATATATATATATATATATATATATATATATATATATATATATATATATATATATATATATATATATATAGATATATATATATATATATATATATATATATATATATATATATATATATATATATATATATATATATATATATATATATATATATATATATATATATATATATATATATATATATATAGATATATATATATATATATATATATATATATATATATATATATATATATATATATATATATATATATATATATATATATATATATATATATATATATATATATATATATATATATATATATATATATATATATATATATATATATATATATATATATATATATATATATATATATATATTCACTTTACAGATGCACAAAATACTAGGTTTCCTTTCTATGCTGGTCATAGCAAATGCTGCTCCTCAAGCGACACGGTCTGGTGACCTAGATTCCATCATAGCTGAGATATTCGGCCAACCGCCCACCACCACAGCGGCGTCTATCAACCCGATCCAATCTTCTACTATTGTACCACCAGCTACTCAAGGTGCGTTTTAGCTTCACGCTTTATCTCGTATATTGCAAGGTAAGCAGAGGATACCGGAACTATAAACTATGTATGTCATCCCCCCCCCCGTTGCATATCCCTAATTTCAATTAGCTTTACCTTTTACATAGGATTTATGTATAGTGGGGACTATACGCAGCGCTTAGCATAGTTATAATATGAAAATATATATATATATATATATATATTAGTTAGACCACATTAACTTACGCTTAATCTATTCTATTCTATTTGTCAAATGTTATAAGGAAAACTAACACAAAAACTCAATTTATGCTTATTTCTTGGTAGCGTTGCTTAAGACGTTTACATTGTAAGGTCATATGCCAAGGTTAATTTGTTACTATTGACACAAAAACCTATAACTATCTGAAACGAGCAGTGTGGGTTCAATTCCTTCACTTTTTAAGGGATTATCATATATTTTTTTCGTTAAAAGGTGGTTTTTTTGAGGCTGACAAAAAGCGCGCGCAAATGTCAAGTGTCAAATGTCAAACAAATCCAAAATGGCTGACGTGTGGAGTTTGTTTAATCAATTATCAATTGAACTGTAAAAGTTCGAACATCTGCTATATTTATCACCAATCCGCTTTTTCGAGATCTTTAAAACGGTACCAAAAGTCAAATTCTAGGTCAAAAACTCGCCTCTCTAAGTGTACGCAATTAAAACACTTCCACAAATAATGTGTCATGTATAATGTGCCGTTGCCATAGCAACGTTTTGTCGCAAGAGTGTGCATAAAAAACTAATTTAATTAAAGAAAAAGCTAATGTTTTTGATGTCCTCATGCTGCATAAATAATGTGATAACACATTATTGAAGATACTCGAGGAAGGTCACGTAAAGCATTAGTACTCCCAGAGAGTGTGTGAAGAGGATGACGACGATGGACGAGGCGGGAGTGTGCAGGGACCGCGGCGTTTAGCGCTCCGGGCTCTCTGACTACCCCGCTAGGGATAGAACGTGAAGCTATGTACGTATGTGCGTAGGTGTGTGTGTGTGTGTGCATATACATATATGGATGCACCCCAGTATCAACATGAACCATTTGATCGCATACAGCGTAGAGCCGTTCGTATCGTTGGGAACCCAATAATCTGTGAAAGGCTAGACACTGACGCTCTCCTCGCTGTGCATTATCTACCGCTTATACCATGGGGAGTGTTCTGGAGAACTGTTTGATGTGGTGCGTGCCGCTGAATTCTTCAGAAAGCGCGTCTACGTCCACCTTAAAGGCCGGCAACGCTCTTGTAACACCTCTGCTGTTACACGGGGCCGTGGGCGTCGGTGATCACTTACCATCAGGTGACCTGACCGCCCGTTTGCCTTGTTCTTCCCATAAAAAAGTATACATATATATATAAAGTAGTACATATATATATAAAGTAGTACATATATATATAAAGTATACATATATAACTTTACCATAAAAGCTTATATATGACATATTCGATATTACTTCGCTTATACAATGTTTGTTAGAGGCCCAAAGTATTTCCATCACCTTTTAATATGTAGACGCGAAAACTTCTCACTTGGATGTGAAATACTAACTAAACTAAACCGTGACGTGACGCAATTTCTTCATTTTGTCAGCAGAGTCAACTAAATAATTTTTTTTTCATTAATTCACGCTTTATCCTGCATCAATATGCAGGATAAAGCGTGAATAAATAAAAAGATATTTAGGGTAGACAGTGGGAACCACAGGAACCATAAAAATCTAGTGTTAAGACACTCCGTTGCTTAGTTCCTGCTTTTTTCGTCTTTGTTTTCCACATTTTTCGATTTTCGTGTTGATTGTCCGAACTCTACGCCGCGCTTTGTCTAACTAAACATGCGTTTAATAATACTGAACTTATACTTAAAGAAAACATATAAAAATTTGAACGCAGCGGGACTCGAACCCGCGCCCTCCTGCGAAACGTGCAGGCGCTCTCACCACTGAGCCATGCGTTCTACATCACGCCGCGTTGAAATTCTTATAATACTTATTCGGTTCGCAGGAGGGCGCGGGTTCGAGTCCCACTGCGTTCAAATTGTTATATGTTTTCTTTAAGTATTTTTTCTATCCTCAGTGTGGATTGACACTTTAAAAATCATCAAAAATACTGAACTTTTCTTTTACATTATATTTTTATGATTTTTTAAATTGTTTATCCACATTAAAAAATGTTCACTTTACAGATGCACAAAATACTAGGTTTCCTTTCTATGCTGGTCATAGCAAATGCTGCTCCTCAAGCGACGCGGTCTGGTGACCTAGATTCCATCATAGCTGAGATATTCGGCCAACCGCCCACCACCACAGCGGCGTCTATCAACCCGATCCAATCTTCTACTATTGTACCACCAGCTACTCAAGGTGCGTTTTAGCTTCACGCTTTATCTCGTATATTGCAAGGTAAGCAGAGGGAACTGCAGGAACTATAGGAACCTAGTGTTAAGTCACTCCGTTGCATAGTCCCTGCTTTTTCCATCCTCGCTTTCCGCCTTTTACGAGGCATTCCATGTAGAGTGGCGGACCTCTACGCCGCGCTTAGCATAGTTGCCAGAGTGAAGAAAATGGAAATAGAAAAATCCATCTTCCCCTCATGGGAATCGAGCCCTCAAACCGTCGCGTTTACAGGCAGACGCTTACGCTTTACTCTAACTTTCCATTTTAAGAAGTTATAGAAAATCATAGTGAAGCAAGCTTTAATTCATTTTTTTTCCATTAAAACACTTTTTAAATATGACTATGAATATGTCAAAAGATTGGGATTTTTCACGACATGCCTTTTAAATTGTTCCAAAAGAGTGCAAATGGCAAGTTTTTTAATATTTTTTTTCTTAGTTTCACGCTTTATCCCGCACATGGCAGAGGGAACTGCAGGAACCATACGAACCTAGTGTTAAGACACTCCGTTGCTTAGTCCTGCTTTCTTTTTTTTATTTTAATTATTTTTATTTATTCTTTCAGCTCCCGACAAAGTAGTACAAGTGTCTGACGGACGATGGGAAACAAGGTTACTGCGTGCATTACTATTTGTGTCAGTACAAATAACTCTATCATTACCGATGGTATCGGAGTTATTGATATAAGGTAAGTCCGCACACATCAAGTGGGAATCAAACCTACTACAGTCAGGCATGCACCATATTTATAACATTATTCTTTTTGAAGCGAGTAAATATTATGTGAAAGAAAGTTCCTTTAAGTCTAATATTAACGAAAAAAGAGTGGGACGGAGAAAGCAGAGAATAAGCAACGGAGTGTCTTAACACTAGTTCGTATGGTTCCTGCAGTCCTCTGCCTATCCTTGCCATATGCGGGATAAACCGTGAAGCTAAAAAAAACTAAAGATTATACACATGGTTTTAAGTGTATTATTATTTTATTAAAATTATTTCTACGACGGCTTGTGGGTTCGATTCCCACTTGGGGAAAACGATTTTTTTTATCTAAATCATATTTTTTCCGCTCTGGCAACTAGGCTAAGCGCAGCGATAAGTTTCGGCGAAAAGGCGGAAAGCGGGGAACGGAGTGTTCTAACACTAGGTTCCCACGGTTTTTGCGGTTCTCTCTGCCTAAAGCTTGAAGCTATAAAAAAAATAAAAACATCAACCGGTCTTCGATTTCTTTCAAAAAAGAATACTAATAAATCGGAGTTGATAAAAAAAAATGAACGTTACAGAGTGCAAGAAGACAAATGCCCATCCTACTTGGACGTGTGCTGCACTTTAGGTGACACAAGAGACTCTCAGGATCCCATCACACCACCACCCGACAAGCTACCCCAGGTAAAATTTTTTTTAAATCCACCCGCTACTTCTAGTACCCGCTACCCGCTACTATTAATCCTACTATAATATTATAAATGCGAAAGTTTGTATGTGAGGACCGTCGTGGCGCAGAGGCGCAACGTCTGCCTGTAACGCGGCTAACGCGACGGTTTCAGGGTTCGATCCCCAGTCGGGGAAGATGGATTTTTCTATTTCCATTTTCTTCGCTCTGGCAACTAAGGCAAAGCGCGGCGTTGAGTTCCGCCACTCAACACGCAATGCCTCGAAAACGGCGGAAAGTGGGGACGGAGTAAGCAGGGACTAAGTAACGGAGTGTCTTAACACTAGGTTCATGCGGTTCCTGCAGTTCCCTCTGCCTATCCTGCCATGTGCGGGATAAAGCGTGAAGCTAAAAAAAAAAAATTGATGCGATTGATTGATTGCGGGATTGATTCCTAATTGAGAATTGATACATTTATCGCTTAAATAAACGGCGAAACAACAGTGTATAATTCCATCAACACAGTATGTCATCTGATGACACTATCACTAAGTTATCCCGTAGATTTCCTAAATTCCTTAGATTTGTCCGGGGTACCATCACACAAATTGCAATTAAAGGAAGTTATAAATATACCTAGGATTAGGGCTTTGCAATACTTAGTTAACATATCTCTTACGTTTATATTATTGTTACTTTATCATAGGGTTACGCTCTATAAATACCTAGAACAATTTCTTGGGTTTAAATCGTATCTGGTCAGTTTATACTTGAAGTAGTTATTAGTTAGTTATTAAACATGGCTTTTTGCTTTAATTGTTCTCATATTCATCTTCAAGTGATTAATCTATAAGTTAACTTTAATTCTCTCTAGAGGTTTGTGATTTAATCACTTCCAAGTGTTTTTTTTTTATTTTTTTATGTTTGTCATCCATAAAGTTCGAAATTAAAGCAGGGACGGAGAAAGCAGGGGCTAAGCAACGGAGTGTCTTAACACTAGGTTCCCACGGTCCCTGCAGTTCCCTCTGCCTACCCTGCCTTGTGCGGGATAAAAAGCGTGAAGCTAAAAAAAAAAAAAAAGTTCGATATTCTAAAGATCTACGAGTCCAACATATAGAGATCTCTATCTACATTTAAGTAAAAACCAATGATACAACAGAAATATTACATATAATACGAATATATTTGTCGAGTACCGTCGTGGCGCAGAGGCGTAAGCGTCTGCCTGTAAACGCGACGGTTACTGGGTTCGATCCCCAGTCGGAGAAGATGGATTTTTCTATTTCCATTTTCTTCGCTCTGGCAAACTAGGCAAAGCGCGGCGTTGAGTTCCGCCACTCAACACGCAATGCCTCAATAACGGCGGAAAGCGGGGACGGAGAAAGCAGGGGCTAAGCAACGGAGTGTCTTAACACTAGGTTCCTACGGTCCCTACAGTTCCCTCTGCCTACCCTGCCTTGTGCGGGATAAAGCGTGAAGCTAAAAAAAAATATTTGTGGAAGCAACTTAATTGTGAACACTTAGAGAGGCGACTTTTTGTTCTAGGTTTAAAGAAGAGCTTTTGGCAAAGAGGCGGATTGATAATGCCGATCCTCACTCTCGGTCTAGAACTGAATTCAATTGATTATTGATCAAACAAGTTCTCTACAGAAGCGCATATGTGCGTGTAACCCACTAGTTACATATAAATAATATATTTTGACAATGTATTTCAGCGTGAAGGCTGTGGATGGAGAAACCCAGAAGGAGTAGGTTTCAGGATCACAGGCGCTAAAGATGGTGAAGCGAGTTTCGGAGAGTTCCCTTGGATGGTTGCAGTTTTGAAGTGAGTATATACTGTATTTAAAGCGCGAATAGCTTGGCAAAATGAATGGAGGGTTAGCACGGCTTTATCTAGCACAATTTGGCTTTTTTTTGTTACACCAAAATTTATATATATATATATATATATATATATATATATATATATATATATATATATATATATATATATATATATATATATATATATATATATATATATATATATATATATATATATATATATATATATATATATATATATATATATATATATATATATATATATATATATATATATATATATATATATATATATATATATATATATATATATATATATATATATATATATATATATATATATATATATATATATATATATATATATATATATATATATATGTATATATATATATATATGTATATATATATATATATATATATATATATATATATATATATATATATATATATATATATATATATATATATATGTGTGTGTGTGTGTGTGTGTGTCTTTATATATGTGTATTGATGTTGTATTAATGTAATACATGTGTGGCGTGATAAAGAACGCATGGCTTTGGGGTTAGAGCACTGGTTACTTTAAGTAGAAAAAATGAGCCCATAGCCTTATGGACTATCCTATTTCCTAGTGAGTGCTTAAATTTATACACATTTAATAGTTGTACAAGCTTACAAAAACCCAATTCGCATGTGCTGTGCAGCTCGACGATGGCTTAAATAGTTTTTATTAAAGTTTACATGCTTATTACATTTTTTGTCCAATGTGCTATATAAAAAAGTCACCTCCCTCCTTCCCCCTAAGTAAAATCCATAGAAAAGCTCCAAGACCTTTGAGATTATGCCTATTAACCTTACATCAAGAATGGGATATGTTGATCCTAGAATCGAACCGGTGGACGAGAACGACGAGAATTCGCAGCGACTGAACGTATACGTCGGAGGTGGTTCCTTGATCCACCCCAGCATCGTACTGACCGCTGCACACTACGTGGCAACTACTAAGACTTTGAGGGTCAGGGCCGGAGAATGGGACACGCAGACGACGAAGGAAATATACTCATATCAGGACAGAGATGTAGACTCTGTTGATGTTCATAAGGATTTCAATAGCGGTAAGTGCTTAGTTTCGTACAGTGGCGTAACTAGGGTATTTCTTGGCTGGTCCTATTTAGGACTTGATGTCTTTTAAAATGATCAAAATAATTAAGATTTCGGAACACTGTAGAGTGGATGTGTAAATTTTTATTGCTTCAAAACTGTAATAGAGAAATTGAGGACAGTCGTAGCGGAGGCGTAGCGTCTACCTGTAAACACGACAGTTTGTGGGTTCGATCTCACTTGGGGAAGATGGATTTATCTATTTCCATTTTCTTTGGTCTAGAAACTAGGCAAAGCGCGGCATTGAGTTCCACAACTCAACGCGCAATGCCTCGAAAAGGTGGAAAACAGGAACGGAGAAAACAGGGACTGAGCAACGGAGTGTCTTAATACTAGTTTCCTATGGTATCTGCAGTTCTCTCTGCCTACCCTGCCATGTGCAGGATAAAGCGTGAAGACGCTGTTAGTCTGATTCTGTGGTTCCTACAGTCAAGGCATCTCTAAAATATGAAAAGTTTCGGAAATTAGTATAAAAATGCGAGCTGCCATCGTTGTTCTTCACAAAGAAGGCAAATTTAGACGTTCTAACGTTAGATATAGATAGCGAGTTAATTTAAGTTACCAAAGCTGATAAGACGATGATAATCTGATAACACGAAGATTTCGCTTTTTGGTCACCAAATTAAGTTTATTTTCACTGGAAGCTGCTTGTAGAGCTTCCAGTGAAGATAAAATTAATTTGGTGACCAAAAAGCGAAATCTTCGTGTTATCAGACTATCATCGTCTTATCAGACAAATATAAATCTATAGTTTATTGAGATATTTTAAGGATATGTAAATTCCAATTTTCAGGTAATCTATTCTACGATATTGCCTTACTCTTCTTGTCGAAACCTATGGACATGGCACCCAATGTGGGAGTTGCGTGTCTCCCACCACCTCGCCAGAGAGTACCTGGTGGTACACAATGTCTCGCTTCAGGCTGGGGGAAGGATAAATTCGGAAAAGAGGGACGCTACCAAGTTATTTTGAAAAAGGTGCATATACTTACAATAATAGTAATGAATATTAAACGCAATGGTTGTAGGAACGATTTGTATTATGGAAAGAATTTTTTTTTAATTTCACGCTTTATCCCGCATAGCAGGTTAGGTAGAGGGAACAACAGGAACTGTGAGAATCTAGTGTTAAGATCCTATTCCCCGCTTTCTGCCTTTTTACGAAGCATTGCGTCTTGTGTGGAAGATTCCAAGGCCACGCTTTACCTAGTTGCCAGAGCAAAAAATGGAAATAAAAAAACCATCTTCCCCGAATGAGAATCGAACCCACAAACCAAGATTTGTCTGACGACGGAATAAAGCATTCTCTCCCACTATTAAGTACATAAAGTTAAGTGTCGCCGCTCTACACACAAGGTCTGGAAAATTAAGTGCAAAGTGGAGAAAGGAGGAAGTCTTAACACTAGGCTCCTTCTGTAGCTGTACCCAGAATACTAGAGTAAGCAGAGAGAACAGAGTGACAAGACACTCTTATACTGTGTGTTGAATTGCGGAACTTAACACTGCGCTTTGATTTAATTACCAGAGCGAGAAAAATTAAATCCTAGTGAGAATTGCAACTTGTAAACCTTAGCCTCTTAATATCTATATATTTATATGGGAAAAGCATGTAATTTTTTTATTGTTCATAAAGCTATTATTTTTTTTAATTCATATTTTTTTATTATCACGAGAAAAATTTACTAACAGGTTGAACTCTCAGTGGTAGAACGCAATCAATGTCAGAAACAGTTACGTCAAACACGCTTGGGCCATTTCTTTGAACTCCACACCTCCTTTATGTGTGCCGGTGGTCAGAACGGTGCGGACACTTGCAAAGGGGACGGTGGTTCACCTCTCGTCTGCCCTATTGAGGTACGTATTCGCATTTGAATTAGCTTTAGTAAGCGCAGGTTTAAATCCTGCTAGGATTTCATATTTTATGTAATTTTCAAATTTTTACGATTAACGTTTTTAATTATTATATATTTAATAAAAATACCATTCTCTCGCGTCAAACGGTTGTTCTTTGTAATGGTATTTGGGGAGCGGAAAATTGAAAAATTTCCCTACAGAGATGCTAACAACGATATAAGTTGCAAAGCATATAAGAATTTCGACGCGGCGTGATGTAGAACGCATGGCTCAGTGGTCAAAGCACTTGGATGGTTTACAAGAGGCAACATACGCAACAGCGTTTAAATTTTTATATGTTTTCTTAATATATTTTTTTTTACTCTTACTGTAGTTTACGATTTAAAAATCAAACACACTCCGTTGCTTTGTCCCTGCTTTCTCCGTCCCCGCTTTCCGCATTTTTCGAGGCATTGCGTGTTGAGTGGCGGAACTTAACGCCGCGCTTTGCCTAATTTCCACAGCGAAGAAAATGGAAATAGAAAAATCCATCTTCCCCGAGTGGGAATCGAACCCACAATCCGTCGCGTTTACAAGCAGACGCTTACGCCTCTGCGCCACGACGGCCTTTTTTATAATGATTTTTTTTAATTATTATTTTTTTTTTCAGTACGAAAAGGATCGTTATATGCAGAGTGGTATAGTAGCCTGGGGTATTGGATGCGGTCAAGATGGTACACCGGGTGTGTACGTTGACGTGTCCAACCTTAGGAACTGGATTGACGACCGAGTCAAAGGAAAAGGATTCGACACTAAGCCTTATACTTATTAAATTAAAGCCAAGCCATTTGTCACTTTATTACTATTATAATTAGATTGAATTTCCTTTATATATATTTATTATAATTTTCTTAGGGTCCATATGAAGTCGAGGGTCTCGTCTTGACCTCTTAAGGGGTAATTATGAGGTCGAGGTGAGACTCTCGATCGTTATGAGGGTCAAATATTGCCTTTAAATACCAAGCCATTTGTTACTTTATTGATAGTACAATTAGATTGAATTTCCTTTATATATCTTTGTTATAGTTTTTTGGGGTCAATATGAAATCGAGGGTCTCACTTTGACCTCTTAAGGGGTACTTATGAGGTCAAGGCGAGACCCTCGCTCGATATAATTTTTTGTTTTACTACATATTACTGTCTAGCATGTCCTACAAAGGCAAAGGTCTAAGGTTCAAATCTATAATTGAAAATATACATGATGATCTTTCTAAAAATAAGATTTTATGGAAATCGTTGGATGTTTTACTCAGAAATTTTTACTCTTTTAATTGCTGTGATTCAGTTTTTTTTTAATTAATCTTCTTTTGTTTTTAATTACATATACCAGTCAGTCATAGAATATCCTTTTAAAAATAAAACTTACGACCAGATACTCTCAATACTGGAATTATAAAAAATAACATAGTATATACTTAAAAATAATCAAGTATATGTATATGTATATGTATATGTATATGTATATGTATATGTATATGTATATGTATATGTATATGTATATGTATATGTATATGTATATGTATATGTATATGTATATGTATATGTATATGTATATGTATATGTATATGTATATGTATATGTATATGTATATGTATATGTATATGTATATGTATATGTATATGTATATGTATATGTATATGTATATGTATATGTATATGTATATGTATATGTATATGTATATGTATATGTATATGTATATGTATATGTATATGTATATGTATATGTATATGTATATGTATATGTATATGTATATGTATATGTATATGTATATGTATATGTATATGTATATGTATATGTATATGTATATGTATATGTATATGTATATGTATATGTATATGTATATGTATATGTATATGTATATGTATATGTATATGTATATGTATATGTATATGTATATGTATATGTATATGTATATGTATATGTATATGTATATGTATATGTATATGTATATGTATATGTATATGTATATGTATATGTATATGTATATGTATATGTATATGTATATGTATATGTATATGTATATGTATATGTATATGTATATGTATATTTAATTAAGTATATGTAATTAAGTATATGTATATTTAATTAAGTAAAGAAATAAACCTTTTTTTTACTATTTTTTTAATGCATTTTGACATTTTCAGTATAAATACATCCTGAAATTCGATTGTTTGCAACGATTAAGAATTACAACAAAAAGAAAATCGATTTTTAACAAAGCAAATATTTAAAAATATGAAATAAAATCGATTTTATTAAACGATTCCACTTACAATTTAACCAGTCACTTAGAATAAACGAGATTTATTGTGTATTTAGTTAGTTTTGGCAAATAAAATATTACTCACAGCACTCAGAGATGACATTTAGCATTTAATTAACATTAAATTAATAACCAAATGACATTATTTGGTGCTTAAATACAATTTATTCATATATTAACTAATACTCATCATTGAAACAAAAAAAATTGTAAAATTTTATATATTATGTATTAGAAAATTAAAAAAAAATAAATCCAGTGGTCAAGTTTGTTTTAATTTACACGTCATATTGCAACCTTTTTTTTACAGCTTCACGCTTTATCCCGCACATAGCCGGGTAGGCATAGGGAACCATTAATACAATGGCAACCTATTAAGACACTCCGTGTCTCGCTTTCCGCCTATTTTTCGAGGCGTATTAAGTGGCGGAACTCAACGCCGCGCTATGCCTAGTTACCAGAGCTTAGAAAATGAAAATGAAATAGTCCATCGTCCCCTAATGGGAATCGAACCCACAAACCGTCGCGTTTACGTCTCAGCATCGTAAAGCCCCTCATATGATGAAAAACATCGGCCAAGTGCTAGTAATACTGAGGGGATATTGATTAATCACGTGCGATTCGAAAAGGGGGTGGAGGAAAAAGGGTGTAGGGGTTCATAAAAATGATGACAAAAAAATTGTTTAAATTATAGCTTCACGCTTTTGTCCCGCATATTGCAGGGTAGGCAGAAGGAACTGCAGGAACTGTGGAACCGAGTGTTAAGACACTCCGTTGCTTAGTCCCTGCTTTTTCCGTCCCCGCTTTCCGTCTTTTTTCGAGGCATTGCGTGTCGAGTGGCGGAACTCAACGCTGCGCTTTGCCTAGTTTACCAGAGCGAAGAAAATGGAAATAGAAAAATCCATCTAGTTTAAATTAGAAACAAATAAATTTATAAAAAAAAAAGATAAATTATTTATATGAGGGGTCTTATTTGTAGTTACGAGTATATATCACGTATATTCTTTCGCCAAAAAAGTATGAAACCGTAAGACTAATTACATTCTTTGTAAGTACTAAAAATACACATAATATAAGGGAGAGGGAGGTAGCATCTCTTTTTTACGTCTTCACGCTTTATCCCGCACATGGCAGGGTAGGCAGAGAAACCATTGGAACCTAATCTTACGACCGTTGCTTAGTCCGTGCTTTCCGCTTTTTTCCAGGCATTGCGTGTTAAGTGTTTCCAGAGCGAAGAAAATGGAAATAGAAAAATCCATCTTCCTCGAGTGGGAATCGAACATGCGCCATGAGCCACGACGTTCCTCAGTAGTATAGTCTTAAGCCGCATTATGTGTCACTAAGGAAGACAGAGGGATTAAAAATGGCAAAAAAAGGATCACGTGATCCATGAATGGCGCTTACTTAGATTTTCCTTTTTGAAGTATAAAAATCTATATTAACATTTGAATAGCTTCACGCAATCGCCCCTACAGAGCAAGGTAGTCAGAGGGAACTTAGTGTTAAGACACTCACCCGTTTTCCGCTTTTCGAGGTATTCCATATTGAGTGGCCGAACTCAACGCAAAACTTACCTTGTAGCCAGACCGAAGAAAATTAAACAATGCATTCTCTCCTCATGGGAATTGTACCCATTACCCGTCGCGTTTACAGGCTCTGTGCCAAAAGGACCCTTCACAGATAAATTATTATAGTATACAAACTAAGGCAAATTAGTTTTAATTATAGTAAATTGAGGTGTAAGCCTATATTTCGATATTTCTTTTATAGCTTCACGCTTTATCCCGCACATGGCAGGGTAGGCAGAGGGAACTGCAGGTGCCATACGAACCTAGTGTTAAGACACTCCGTTGCTGCTTTTTTCCGTACCCGCTCAATAATGTATATTAAAAATAATACTAAGTACGTCGTGACGCCAGTCGGAGAAGATGCATTTTTCTATTTCCATTTTCTTCGCTCTGGCATCTAAGGCAAAGCGCGGCGTTGAGTTCCGCCACTCAACACGCAAAAAACTCCAAAACGGCGGAAAATGGGGATGGAGTAAGCAGGGACTAAGCAACGGAGTGTCTTAACACTAGGTTCTTATGGTCCCTGCAGTTCCCTCCGCCTACCCTGCAATATGCGGGATAAAGCGTGAAGCTAAAAATCAAATTCTTTTCTCTTTATTAAGGCGTTGCCGAATTAATTTAATTTATTTTTATCCAATTAGTTAGATTATTAATAAAAATCCTTTTAACAAGCTGTTATTTTAATTGCTGCGTTAAATTTTGCACTGAAGTAAAACATTTTATTTCATTCACGTCGAAATGTTTCAAGCCTTTGTGGTAAGTTTTTATTACATATTTTTTTTATAACATTTATTTATATGTCACTGTGGATTGAAATTCCATTTTGTAAATCATCATAGGGTCTCACTGAAACGCGACAATAGTGGTGGGTTCAACTCCCGTGAGTGGGGAATTGTATATAATTATACTCTATATTAACAATCTCCCGGTCGGCTATGAAGTCCTGGTACCTGCCACTTGTTGTATACAAGGCGGTTAAAAAATGTACCCTTAACACAAGGTACCTTCTGCCTACTCTGCTATAGGCGAGATATAGGGTAAAGGTTCAAACCATTTTCTCGCTTTGGTAAAATGACCTAGCCCGTCGTTCAGTTTACCCAAGCTGTTTAAAAGACAAAGTCGTTAGTTGCAGGTTCGATTTCCGCTAAAACAAAGCGAATGATCTTCATTTTTTCTCTCTGGTAGTAAGACAAATTGTAGGACGTAGTGTCTTAACACTAGATTCCTCTCTCCCTATGATACAGGAGGAAGCTTTAAAATGGGAAAATATCACCAAAGACGTACACAGCGTTAAGATACGCCATCTTCGATGTAAAACAAAAAAAATGATAACTACATAAACGCCATTGATAACCGCAGCTAGTTTTAATTTTTTTTTTTGACAATTTTTATAGTTTATGACGAAACTGCTTTAGTTTCGTTAAACGAAATAACTTATGGATATAACTTTTAATTGGTTCATAAGTCCAATAAAAATTTCATTTTCTTCGCTCTGGCAAATTAGACAAAGCCCGGCGTTGAGTTACGCCACTCAACACACAATGCCTCGGAAAAGGCGGAAAGTGGGGACGGAGTAAGCAGGGACTGAGCAACGGAGTGTCTTAACACTAAGTTTCCACGGTCCCTATAGTTCCCTCTGCCTACCCTGCCATGTGCGGGATAAAGCGTGAAGCTAAAAAAAACTGATTTCAATCGGTTAAGCCCGTTCATAGGGTTAGTTTGCACAAATGCATAGAAAAACCGACAAAATTCAATCTTTTAAAAAGAGGGTAGTCTTAGACGATAAAGACTATAAAAGCGATGACGTCACGTCACTCGCGTCTGTCGCGCGACATACAGACGACGTGTGTGTTGGAAGGGGACTACTGTGAGGTGTTGTTATTGAGTGGTTTACGTCATTTAATGCAATTACGTATGCAATCTCTGTCCGAAAACTATTACTAATATGGTCTACGTGTGTTTCGATGATATTTTAATGAAAATCTAAACACTTTCTGGTTTCTATCAGTACATATTATAATTTTAACAGTATGCCACTTACACTAAGGCAAGTGACAAATTACACTATTTTATAGTGTCTTCAAAAATTAATCAATGCATATTACTTAGTCTGGCCATAAATACTGTTACTATTAAAAAAAAGAAAATATTACGTTTGAATTTGGAATCTGTCATTTTTATATGATTGCTTGATGTGTTTTCTTATTTTCGCGCCATTATATTGTTAAATATTTTGTTATATTAAAATGGAGTGGGGTGATAAAGAGAACCGAATCGCTGTGATTGCCTTACATAAAGTAGGTATGGAGAAAAGTGCAATTTTTAAAACCCTCCACCCGCTTGGTATTAGTCAAATGTTTATTTACCGGGCTATTGATAGGTACAATGATACCTCCTCTGTTTGTGACAGAAAAAGATCTGGCCGTCCACGTACCGTTCGTGTGAAAAAGGTGATTAAAGCAGTTAGGGAAAGAATTCGAAGAAATCCTGTCCATAAGCAAAAGATTTTATCTCGGGAGATGAAGATAGCTCCTAGAACCATGTCGCGTATATTAAAAGATGACTTAGGACTTGCAGCCTATAAGAGACGTACTGGTCACTTCTTAACTGATAATTTAAAGAAGAATAGGGTGGTAAAATCCAAACAACTACTTAAGCGGTACGCAAAGGGAGGTCACAAAAAAGTTTTGTTTACGGATGAGAAAATTTTTACAATTGAGCAGTATTTTAATAAACAAAATGACCGTATTTATGCTGGAAGCTCTAAAGAAGCTTCGCAATTAGTAAACAGAGTACAACGTGGGCATTATCCCACTTCAGTGATGGTTTGGTGGGGTGTTAGCTATGAAGGGGTGACTGAGCCATATTTTTGTGAAAAAGGTATTAAAACGTCGGCACAAGTTTATCAAAATACCATTCTTGAGACGGTAGTTAAGTCTTTAACTAACACCATGTTCAATAACAAAGAATGGTGCTTTCAACAAGACTCGGCACCGGGTCATAGAGCTCGATCCACCCAATCTTGGTTGAAAACTAACGTTCCGGACTTTATCAGCACTGAAAACTGGCCGTCGTCAAGTCCTGACCTAAATCCATTGGATTATGATTTATGGTCAGTTTTAGAGAGTAAGGCTTGCTCTAAACGCCATGATAATTTGGAGTCCCTAAAACGATCCATTCGGTTGGCAGTGAAGAATTTTCCTCTAGAAAGAGTTCGTGCTGCTATTGATAACTGGCCTCAACGTTTAAAAGACTGTATTGCAGCCAATGGGGACCACTTCGAATAAACATTGTATATTTTTAATAGTTATATATTGATGTATTAAACTAACTCACTATGAAAGGAATAAATGTTACGTATAAAAAAAATCGTGCTTTTCTTTATAACAATATTTATGGCAAGACTAAGTAAATGTTGGAACTCAACGCCGCGTTGTTTTACTTAGAGATCTTTACAACCAAATGTTCTACGTTGCTATTTACGATTCATGATATGATAAATTTGATAAAGAAAAGTGGCTTTCATCGGTTTTACAGCCTTTATAATTTAAGACTACCCTCTTTTTAAATGAGATTCAAAATTATGCATATATTTATTATAACGTGTATTCTCATTTTATAGGTTACATTATTATTTTTTGGTCCGAATGTGGAAGCCAGCTTCGACTTCAACTATCCCAACGTAAGTATATTTTTTATATTTCTGTCTGGATTAGAAAGTTTTTATGAAGCAAAAAGTAAACGAAACAAAATGAAATTTTAATTTGAATAACTTAAGATGGTTTATTGAAGATTACATAATAATGATAATTCTACATAGTGAAGAAGGAGTGATAAGTGAAGTGTGAGTGAGTGTGTGCGTGAGTGTGTGTGTATGTGTGTGTGCATGCATATGCTGTGTATGTTTTTGAGCTTCGTCTAATTTTTAAAAGAATAAGAGAAAAGATAGGGGTAGAGGAAAACAACGGATTAGCAAATGATTGCAATCTCTGAATACGTCTTTCGCCTTGTCAACTGTCATTAAATTCTTCATACACAGCTTCCAGGGGATCCTCGTGCTTTTTACGTGACATTTCAAAAGTCAACCGAAGTCTTAATTAAAGAAACACATGTAAAAATTTGAACGCAGAGAGACTCGAATCCGCGCCCTATTGCGAACCGTGCAAGCGCTCTCACCACTGAGCCATGCGTTCTTCATCACGCCGCGTCCAAATTCTTACACGCTTTTATACAACTCATATCGTTGTTAGCATCTCTGTAGGGAGATTTTTACAAATTTCCGCTACACAAAGACCATTACAAAGAACAATCGTTTGGCGAGAGAGAATGCTATTTTTATTAAATATTTTTATGATTTTTAAAGTGTTAATCCACACTGAGGACTCCGACCCGCGCCCTCTTGCGAATCGTGCAAGCGCTCTTGCAAATCATAAAAATACAACCGAAGTCTTGTTTTACGTCTCTTATCACTTCAATAATCAAAAGCTTCATACATTTTTAACCATTCCATTTCTCATCACTCATTCTCTCAACATACCCTAACCAATCCAGCTGAACACGAACTGTGAAATCCTCGCTGGTACATACCATTCTGTATATCTCTTGGTTGTGGATTAGGTGAGTTGGACTGACTCCGTATATCCTGAAGAGATAGCATCTCTACAGCATTCATCTTCTTTCATCATCATCATCATCATCATTCTTCATCATCTTCATACATGTACATTGCACGGCCAAACATGCAGCGACACTGATGTTCTGTCATCTCAAAAGTACTAAGGCATCCTTAATTCTGTTACCGACAGCAATACGGCTTCCACGTCCATTACGTATATTACATCTCTTCCTAAGACATTCCTCAAGTATCGCAGATGTTGAAATATAATTTTGTTTTCTCTACTCTGTTATTAAAAAGCGCGGCGTTGAGTTCTGAGAATCAACATGTTATGTATTTTATCTTATCGGAAATAATATTGATATCAGAACATTTCCAACTTCGCCCTAAATTAATAAACATCAGAATTCTACCTTTCACTCAAATAATGTGAAAGAAGTGCAGCGGCACAGCCTCTGACTGTAAACGCGAAGGCCATGGGTTCGATTCCCTACGGAGAGGGTGAATTAATCATTTCCTTTGATCTAAGACTTAACAGTAGGCTCTCTATCTACCCTGCTAAAACTTTAATACATGTTTAAATTAAACTATACAGGTGAAAGATGACATTTATGAACAGCCTGTATCACTTATGACGCCGCAAAGGAATCCACATAGTAAGGTGAGTTTAGTAGTCATCTAAATTAAGGCATTTTTTGTTATTATGAATTCAAATTCGTTTTTAGTTATTTATGTAGTCGAGATATATTAATTTTTATTATTAATATTCTATTTCCACGTACAATTTACGTTGAGTTAAGAATTTTTATAGCATACTAGTGTGATTTTTTTTACGAAAAGAGAAATCAAGAGTCTCTTTTTAAAAGAAAAGTCTAGCCCTACATTATTCTCCTTCTGTACAGAGTGAAATGGATGCATCCAAAACAGAAGATCCTTGGTCGCCCTTCGACTTCTCCAAGTTTGATGCTTACATTTCTGGCGCTATGGACAATGAGAGTAACCGCTTGAAGCGAAGAGCTAAGGTATGTTATTTTTTTAACTATTACCACTCAATTACTCTGCCTACACTGCTATATGAGGAATACAGCGTGAAACTAACTGGCTTTACCTTACTATCTAATCAAGACAAAGAATAACTAAATATAAAAGAACTACCACTACTTTTATTGAAAAGAAGTTCAGAAAAATATTCTTCTATTGAAAAGCAGTTCGAGAAGACCTATCCTTTTGTATGAGGAACCCCTTTATACTTCGTATAATTACGTTAACGGAATTTATCATTCAGTTTTGTTTCTTTCGATATTCATGTCGGTCTTTTAAAGGTCAGGTCTTTTAAATTAATTTAATGTTACTTAAATGCTAAATCGATATTTCCAAGTCCTGATGTAAGTGTTATTTTAATGCCATATGCGATTTACACATTTGTGGAGTGATAAAATAAAAAAAATACGATCCTTAAAAAAACCTTATTCGATTCGAGAAGATATCGATGAAATAAACCAAATAAAAAGTGATGAAGACTTTCACAAGCATTATTTCCGCAGACCGGGCGATTCAGTACATTAAACGGGCCGAAGATACGCGAACGTCCACACCACTACGTCTATCCGGAGCCTGTGAAAGACCGAATTTTGGAGTTCACCACGACGACAAAAAAACCGGGAATTTTACCAGAAACCATGAACCCAGGGGTAATATTTCGAGTCAGGATGTCCGATGCAATTCTCCGGATCAAGCAGAGAATGTACGAAGACCCTGAACGGCATATAGAGGCCGATATTATTTATACAAATTTAATTAAGAAGGTCGTGATGGATGAAATAACCAAGTTCCACAATTTACTCCTGATGTATAAAACTGACAAGAGCATTAAAGAGCATTTAGGCGAATGTGGTGGAAGGATCTATAAGTTCATCAGCTACATGACCATAAAAGTCCATATTTACTGCCTTTTCGATGCCTTATGGATAGACGGAAATCCTTATGTGATTGGTGATGAGTACTCGGTTACTCCAGTCGAAGTGCCACCGATGCTGCAGTGTGATGCGGCCGAGTGCAATTCTGTTATATTCGTAGATTCAATTACTGAGCCTAAAGATGTAGAAGAGAAATAAATTGATTCCAAACTAATTTGTTTTGAAGTTTCTTTTTGTATGAAATCTGTATCCTGAAATTTTTAGCCAATTTTCATTGTATAATCCGCTTTTTATTAAGTTACATTAAAGTTCCTTGTCGAAATTTAATTATATCTTTTACATCTTCATATTTATAAACTTATTACAACTAAAATTCTCAATTACAGTAGTTAGTGCAAATTATAAATATACATATCGGCCATGGCGTAGGGGCGCAGCATCTGCCTGTAAGCACGACCGACGACTTGTGGGTTCAATTCCCACTCGGTGAGAATGGATCATTCCATCTCTATTTTCTTCGCTCTTCGCTTTGAATATATGTATAATATCGTTAAAGTCGCTAACATAATATAGTTTCAAGTTTTTTTTTGTACTCATAGTTCACTATACCAGCATATAGCACATAGCAGGCAGATAGAATATAGTGTTAAGACACTCCGTGGCTTTCTGTACTTCTCTCTCTCTCTCACTCTCTCCAAAGTATGATTAAAGTTATTGGCTTCTTATATGCAATTCATTTTTAAAATTTAATTCTAATTAAGTTCACTATACCGCGTGGACAGCGGAGGTAAATGCGACCACAACCGTTAACGCTAGCGATTTCCACATCTTTCTCTCTCTAAAATATTTTCTCTTAGTTTTGTTACAATACTAAACAGTCTACAAGTCGTAGAATGCCAATTTTTTTCTCTTTTTTTTAACTTCACGCTCTATCCCGCACATGGCAGGGTAGGCAGAGAGAACTGCAGAGAACTACAGGGAACCTAGTGTTAAGACACTCCGTTGCTTAGTCCCTGCTTTCTCCGTCCCCGCCTAATACACATATATTATATTTTCTTAAACTTAATCTCTAAAAAATGAAAATAATTAAGTTCACAATAATTAAGTTCAATTAAGCACATTCTAAGTGCCCAATTTAACTTTGACCTATCTGTATAGTGTTGGTTATACAGAGTGTATCTGACAGTACAGTGTACGCTCGCGTCACACCTGACAAATGGAATTTCATTTTGGAACAATAATTTAATTATTTATTTTGCTTGAAAAATATATTTTCTTATTTTTGAATATTTTACTTCTATTATAATTTTGCCAAGTTTATAAAGGCTAGTTACTACTATGCTTGAAATTACGGTCGCCATTACAGCCAGACCCTGTATACCATCACATTTAACTGTTTTAATCAAGATCCTTTTGTAATTTACAGCGTCGTCGCGGTCACAGTAGACGTCGTGGTAAATCTAGAACCACTGTTCCTGCGGATTACTTGGTAAATGTCATATATTTACTATTTTTTTTAGCGTCACGCTTTATCCCGCACATGGCAGGGTAGGCAGAGAGAACTACATGGGACTGTGGGAACTTAGTGTTAAGACACTCCGTTGCTTAGTCCCTGCTTTCTACGTCCCCGCTTTCTGCCTTTTTCGAGACATTGCGTGTTGAGTGGCGGAACTCAACGCTGCGCTTTGCCTAATTTGCCAGAGCGAAGAAAATGGAAATAGAAAAATTCAACTTCCCCGACTGGGGATCGAACCCAGAAACCGTCCCGTTACAGCCAGACGCTACGCCTCTGCACCACGACGGTCCTCAAACGCCAAATACGACTTGTTTTTACATTTAACTCAATTAGCCTAGAATCCGGATATTCGAGTTTCTACTTTATTTAGATTTTCCGTAAGATTCTCCCGAACAGTCAATTGTTATTTAATTTTATTCCAGGCATTTTTACCATTATTTAACCATTATTTTACCATTGTTTTACCATTATTTTTACCATTATTTAATTTTTTTTTTTTTTTTTTTTTTTTTTTTTTTTTTTTAGCTTCACGCTTTATCCCGCACATGGCAGGGTAGGCAGAGGGAACTGCAGGAACCATAAGAACCTAGTGTTAAGACACTCCGTTACTTAGTCCCTGCTTACTCCGTCCCCACTTTTAATTCCAGCTTAGAAATATATCGTCTACCGTACTACCGATAGCGAGGCGCGCCGACTACTCGGACACACAAGAAGGGAAGGGGCAAAAAAAGAAAAGTAGGAAAAGCAAAGCCCAGGAGAGTTACAAGTCTCCTGTAAAGGTAATTTTTTTTTTTTGGTTTTTTTTTATAAATACCTTAGTGTAAATCTAGGCCTTTGTTTATAATAAGTCTAGATTTATATCTAGCATTAATAATGATCAGGATGGTAGGTACCAGCGAGGATGTCACAGTAAGAATGAAGAAAAACGTGCTCAGATGGCTTGGGCACGTCGAAAGAATGAGTGACGAAAGAATGGTAAAAAAGATATACGATGGAAAAGTGAGTGGTAAGAGAGGTAAGGGGAGACCTCGGTTGACTTTCGAAAACACAGTATCGAAGATACTGGAGGAAGGTCACGTTAAAAACATGAGGACTCCCCGGAGAGCATGCATGAAGAGGTTAATGACAGTGGACGAGGCGAAAGAGGTATTGCAGGGACCGCAGCGTTTGGCGCTCCGTTCTCTCTGACTACCCCGCTAGGGATTGAAGCTGGAAATCTGGGCTATGTGATTAAATTGACGCTTTTTAAATTTACTGCCTATATTTGTTTTTTTTTTATATATTATTTTATTTACGCCGGGCTTTGCCTAGTTACCAGAACGAAGAAAATAGAAATAGAAAAATCCATCTTCCCCGAGTGGGAATCGAACCGACAAACCGTCAAGTTTACAGGCAGACGCTACGCCTACACCACGACGGTATTTGTATATCCATTAATATTTGAATTTAAAGCTGGAAATCTGGGCTATGTAGCCACATGGTCCTGATTTTTACCTTCAAATTGAAAGAAAGTAAATTGAAAAAGCGTCTATTTAACTAGTTGAACTTGGCTTTTTTAGTTCACTCTCTAAGCTTGTAAACTGTCGGGTAATGCTTATATATTTATATATTCACTTTGGTAAGCTACCTCCTGACGGGGCTTTAGTTCCTCTATTCAAGATGTGATGTCATAAAATAAATAGAGGAGAATGAGACAAAATGGAGACACTACTCATATACTACACTGCAAAATATATTAATTTTAAAACTATTAGTAAATCAAAAAGCCGACGAAGATTCGAAGAAGGTGGTGGAAATTAATAAAGTTCGGATCATCAAGATATTTCAGAAAAAATTAACTTACAATCTGAGTTTTCTTTAAGATTTCTTTAAAATTTCCAAGGATTTCGAGGAAAAGTTTGTCGAAATGCCCAAGGATCTGTACCAAGCGCATTTACGCCCGGGTGTCATCTTCCGTATCCATATGTCGGAGGCGATCCTAAAAATGCAGTACCGCAAGTAAGTAATACCGAAACAATTTAACTATAGTATAATTTTGTTGATATTTTTTTTTAGCTTCACGCTTTATTCCGCATATTGTTTGGTAGGCAGAGGGAACTGCAGGAACTATATGAACCTAGTGTTAAGACACTCCGTTGCTTAGTTCCTGCTCTCTCCGTCCCCGCTTTCCACCTTTTTCGAGGCATTGTGTGTTGAGTGGAGGAACTCAACGCGCTTTGCCTACTTTCCAGAGTGAAGAAAATGAAAATAGAAAAATCCATCTTCCCCAAGTGGGAATCGAACCCTCAAATCGTCGCCTTCACAGGCAGACGCTTACACCTCTGCGCCACGACGACGAATGTTGAGAAAAAAAATGATTATTACTATCCTAAATGTAATTACTTAAAATTTGAGTATTGTTGAGGAAGTAAGTTAAGATGTATATGATTTTTTTATTTTATTCTAAAAAAAAATACGTAGTAGGTCCGTCGTGATGCATAGGCGCAGCGTTTGATTGTAATCGCGACGGTCTGTGGGTTCGATTTCTACTTAAAGAGAATATATTGTTTCATATCCATTTTCTTCGTTCTGGCAAATAGGCAAGCGCTGCAATGGGGTCCGCCACTCAATATGCAATGCCTCGAAAAGGCGGAAAGCGGAGAACCGATAAAATGTAAAGCTGGTAAAAAATACATTAAGATGTTCAAATTTAATATAAAATATCATAACTATATATTTTGTCTTATATTTTTTTCCTTATTTTGGAAGATCTAAGTCCAAAGCGAACTTTCCCTTTTGTAACAGCTACGGAGAAGACAAAGACGAATCCGTCATAGAAGCTGATGTGGAATATCTACGTTTAACTCGTAAAGTAATAAACGACGAAATCACCAAGTTTGAGGATTTGAAGTGGTTGGTGGGATGGTTCAGCAACAGATCTGAACTGATCCAAGAACATACTTGCAACACGAGATATTATGCTGTTGGTGAGAATCCAAAGAAATTTAAAAGAAATAATTGAAATAAAAAGAACTGTTATATTACAGACGAATTAATTGAGAACTGCCTGTAACGCGACGGTTTCTGGGTTCGATCCCCACTCGGGGAAGATAGGTTTTTTATTTTCCATTTTCTTCGCTCTGGCAACTAGGCAAAGCGCGGCGTTGAGTTCCGCCACTCAACACGCAATGCCTCAAAAAAAGCGGAAAACAGGGACGGAATAAGCAGGGACTAAGCAACGGAGTGTCTTAGCACTAGATTCCCATAATGCCATGTGCGGGATAAAGCGTGAAGCTAAAAAAATATATTGACTTAAATTTCCATATATGGATCATAACTGATATAGATGTAAGTAAAAATGCGAAACGAAGAGATTTAAATTGTCTTCAATTCCTACAATTTGGGGGTGTCCAGGAATTAGATTTAGTTATAGCGAGTTATTTATTTACTCGTTTTTCCCATAATTTTTTTATATCAGGGAAATTGAGAAACCATGATTATTATTCACCAAATCCCATTCAATTCTTTAGGAATACCACCGACATTGTTCACCCATTCAGAGGAGTACATGAAGAGGATGTGCCTTTTTGACAACGTGTACATTGACCATATACCGTACGTGGTTGGCGAAGACGGCTCTCTGATGGCTGCTGTTGCGCCACCAGTGCTGCATTGTGATGCTGCAACTTGCACTTCTGTACCTTTTATTGATAGGTGAGTAAAAAAACACGTGAAGATGTGAAAGTTAGGTTCACGCTTTACTCCGCACTTAGCAGGGTAGACAGAGGAAACCGCAGAAACCTAGTGTTAAGACACTCTGTTCTCCGCTTTCCGCCTATTTTTGAGACATTGTGTGCTTAGTGGTGGAATTTAACGCCACTCTAACCTAGATGTCAGAGTGAAGAAAACGTAAATGAAAAATTTCTTCTTCCCCGGGTGGGAATCGGCAATCGGAAACCGCCGCGTTTACAGGCAGACACTGTACTGCTGCGCCATGGCGCTCCTCATCATCGACGGTCGGATATATAATATAATAATTTATCAAGTAAATGTTAGATTAGAAGGTCCTTATTTTCTTCATCGTGACATAAAAAGAATTCATTTAGGTATGTTGAAATTGTGTATAGCAAGTTCAGTTCCGTTTCTTGCTACGTCATAAAAATAATATTTGTTGTGAAATAATTATTTTTGTATCACAAATATAATGGGGAGTAACTTCGATTCCGTTTTTAATAAAATGCTCAATTTTTGGTGCAATTATAGATTATATACAAAAATAAATATTTTAGTGTTACCTAGTGTTAAGACACTCCGTTGCTTCCTTCCTGCTTTCTTTTTACCAGAGCGAAGAAAATGGAAATAGAAAAATCCATCTTCCCCGAGTGGGAATCGAATCCACAAACTGTCGCAATTACACGCATACGCTGTGTGTTTGCGTCACGACGATGAAAGCGATATATAGCATTTATTTATCGTTTATTACTTTATGAAGTGTAGTTTAAATGTATATAAACTTAATAGTTAGTAGTCTAGTTTTAAAACAACCTATGTTTTAGCGAAACCGCTGTCATAATTTATTAATAACTTTGAAGTTGACCTCGTCGTGGCGCAGAGGCGCAACGTCTGCCTGTAACGCGACAGTTTCTGGGTTCAATTCTGGGTCCTAGTCGGGGAAGATGGATTTTTCTATTTCCATTTTCTTCGCTCTGGCAACTAGGCAAAGCGCGGCGTTGAGTTCCGCTACTCAACACGCAATGCCCCGAAAAAGGCGAAAAGCGGTTACTGAGAATAGCAGGGACTAAGCAACGGAGTGTCTTAACACTAGATTCCTATGGCTACTGCAGTTAACTCTGCCTACCCTGCCATGTGCGAGATAAAAATGTGAAGCTAAAAAAAGAAAAAAAAGTTAAACTTATTTTCCAGTCTAATGTTCGACGAGCGTCTACCTCGTACCAACGTCCGTACTGTGACAAGATGCCAGGCGAGCTGCAGAGCTCACTGCCGCAACGACCCAGACTGTCTCAAACGTTGCACAGACCGCTGTTTCCGATCTGATTAAATAATAAATCCTACAAAAATACATATTTATTTTCTTTTACATTTTAATACTTCTGAAGATTGCTTAACTATACTTATACAATATAATAAATATTCTTTATAACATTGAAAAAACATGACACGCCTCGAAACAGGCGGAAAGCGGAGACCAAGAAAGCAGGGACTAAGCAACGGAGTGTCTTAACACTAGGTTCCTATGGTTCCTGCAGTTTCCTCTCCCTACCCTGCAATATGCGGGATAATGCGTGAAGATATAAAAAAAACATGACAGACAGAAGTACAGATATATTATAAGCAAAGCATTTATCTGTATAAGAGATTTCTTCCAGCCCACCTGTGAAAGTGGGTGAAAGCAAAGTTCGCGAGAAAACAGAGAAAATGCGATATACAGTAATCCCCCCTATAACACGTTACTCTTATAACGCATTTTCATATAACGCGATTTCATGTCGTACAACACGTGTTTTCCCCCATATAACACGGGGTTCTTGGTTTGATTTTATTAAAACGCATATATTTCGATTTAAACCCTCTTTAACAAGAAAAGTTAAACGTGAATCATTTGTATATAACGCGTTATACGATGTCATACGAGCGCGTTTTACGAGAATTTTCGTACAACGCGTTTTCCTATAACGCGGAACAAATATACCGTGTAATAGGGGGGATTACAATTGTAATACCTACATTTATTATGTATATATAGACTACCCGCTGAGTTATAATGTTATTTAAAAAGTTTAAGATTTTCCGAAAATCACCAACTAAAGATGACAGGTATTTATAAAAATATAAAAAGTTAAAGATGATAAAGGAAAATAATTAATTAATGAAGATCGTCGTGGCGCGTAGCGTCTGCCTGTAAACGACTGATGTGGGTTCGATTCCTATCAGGAGAAGATGGATTTTTCTATTTCCATTTTCTTTGCTCTGGAATTTAGCCAAAGTGCGGCGTTGAGTTCCGCCACTCAACACACAATGCCTCGAAAAAGGCGTAAAGTGGGAACGGAGAAAGCAGGGACTAAGCAACGGAGTGTCTTAACACTAAGTTCCTATGATTCCTGCAGTTCGCTCTGCCTACCTCATCATGTGCGGGATAAGGCGTGGAGTTAAGGCAGGAACTGCTTTCTCCGTCTTCGCTTTCCGCCTTTTTCGAGACATTGCGTGTTGAGTGACGGAACAAATTGGTGTAACAAATTAAGTAATAATATTCAATGTTTAAAAAACTAATAATTGCTTTGGTTAAATCTAATTTTGCAGATGTTTCCGCTGATTTTTTTTATAAATCACGATGGCATTATTATAATTTATCTTTAAGAACGCTTATTACTTATTTTAATTATATATACACGTTTATTTTATTTTTGAAGAAAAACCTTGTTCGTGATTATTTTTAAATATACTTTTTAGGTTATATTTTCATTTGGACGTATTTATTTTAATATAAAAAGTATTATTGTGGTTTCTTTTCCTTCATGAGAACTCCCGGAGAGTGTGTGAAGAACGAACCATACGAACCAAGTGTTAAGACACTCCGTTGTTGCTTAGTCCCTGCTTTCTCGGTCCCCGCTTTCCGCCTTTATTTCGAGGCATTGAGTGTTGAGTGGCTAGTATTTTTTTTAATATCAATGGCATATTTGTTTTAAGATAATGGGGCGCGTTGATTAGGGCGCGATGTCGTGATAAGCTAAGATAAGCCATACAGGCCTGCACAACGACACCGGTTTAGCAATTAATATGAAAAGACCTGCAAATATACTTTTTTTTAGCTTCACGCTTTATCCCGCACATAGCAGGGTAGGCAGAGGGAACTGCAGAAAACGTATGAACCTAGTGTTAAGACTCTCCGTTCCCCACTTTTCGGCAAATTATAAGACAGAAAGCGGGGACGGAGAAAGCAGGACTAAGCAACGTAGTGTCTTAACATTAGGTTCATACGTTTTTTGCGGTTTCCTCTGCCTACCCTGCTATGTGCGGGATAAAGTGTGAATTTTTATATCGTAAAAAGTATACATATATGTATATTATTTAGTACGCGTTTGGCGAAATGTATATATACATATACGAGTACATGACGTCACTACACCTTCATTATCGTTTGTGGTATCTTGGGATTTTTCTATATATACGTGATTTATAGCTAGATGATCGATGGGCAATTAATGCATCTTAGGGAAGAGAGTAATCTCTTTTATGAACGTAACTGGAGTTTTTAAGAATAACAAGGAATAATGAGAACCGTCGTGGCGCAGAGGCGTAAACGTATGCCTGTAAACGCTAAGCTTTAAGGGTTCGATTCCTACTCGGGGAAGATGGATTTTTCTGTTACCATTTTCTTCGCTTTGGAAACTAGGCAAAGCACGGCGTTGAGTTCCGCCACTTAATACGCAATGCCTCGAAAAAGGCGGAAAGCGGGGACGGAGAAAGCAGGGACTAAGCAACGGAGTGTCTTAACACTAGGTTCCCACTGGTTTAACACTAGGTTATTATATACGATTATAAACGAACGTACAAAACAAAATAGAAAAGCTTTATATATAATGTCAGTAAGTATTATATAATTAAAGCACACTTTTAAAAATAAAAAAGTATCGATCAGTAGCGAATGGTTTACACGCACAAATGGTTCCGTAGTAATTTCATAGTTGAAATTTAATGAAAAATATCTTATAAAATTTACAAACTTAAATTTGCGGTCATTTTCACTAATTTTGTATGAAATAAACGACATATATAATTTTGGAATGGACAGAAGTGAGAAGAAAAAAAAAAGAAGTAAGAGAATGGAGAGAAGTTTGTCAAATTTCATAAGTCCAAGTTAAAGTTTGGAGTATCAGTCGACATAATTAAGAGTATAAGTTTGTTGCAAAAAAAATGCAATTTTTTATTACCTTTACGCTTTATCCCGCACAAGGCAGGATAGGCAGAAGGAACTGCAGGAACCTAGTATAGTGTTAAGACACTCCGTTGCTTGTCCCTGCTTTCTCCGTCTCAGCTTTACGCCTTGTTTGGAAAAATGCAAATAAGTTAGGCAAACAATTATTGTTAATTGAAATGGGTATTAATTTTAAAATATATAAACAAGTATAAATCTTCATATTTAGGTACGGCCCTAATTCTATGCTCATGTCAAGACCAACAACATTAAAACATTAACCACAAAACCCAAAAAACCCAAAATGATGGTGGTGTCGTTGTTGTTGATGATGATTATGATGATGATGATGGTGATAATGGTGTATATAGTAAAAAGGATCACTAAATAATTTAAGAATATTACATAAATAGCTATATATATGTATAATAAAAATAGCAAACACTTTCATTTCAATTTTATGTTCAACTGATAATTGCTAAACACACAGCACGGGATAAGGTCAAAAGTCGCAATCTCGTACATACCGTTAGTCAGTACAGTCTCAGTTACCCATAAAGTTAGACTTATACGCCATTTTGTGCAAAAATTGCAAATTTAAATACCTTTTCTTATTGTTTCATAAAAATATACATTTTTTTATATAAAAAAACGATTTCAGTTTAAACGTCAAGTATACATGATATTTATTAAATGTCAAATTTGCGCGGGAATTTCGTTTTGTAATATAATTGCATAGATAATTATTGCTTTGATTTTTTTTAAGTTATTTTTTTAATTTTTTGTTTGTGGATATAGAAAAATGCAACGTCTAGTGGGAATTGTTTTGGTAAGTTTCTTTTTAATAAAATTATTAAAATTATATTATAGTCTATATACAGGTATCATTTTATTATTAAGAAAATTAAATAAAAGTGAAAATAAAATGTAGTCTGTTCATTTAAAAAAAATTACACACCGTAGTGATAAATTTAATTTTTTTTTCATTCTATAATGATACGTTTACGATTATATATAAAAGAGAACACCCTAAGATAATATATTACGCTCTCTGTTTTCCATCTAAAATAAAAAAAAAATATTGAAACACTCAACTTAATACTTCACAAAGTTTATTAGAGAGGGTAAATAGAAAATTATATACATATATTTATTTATTCAAATATATATATATATATATATATATATATATATATATATATATATATATATATATATATATATATATATATATATATATATATATATATATATATATATATATATATATATATATATATATATATATATATGTGTTACATATTACAATGAAATGTACAACAGTCAAGTAACTTAAGCTTCAATAACCCTTTTGACTGACGCGACCTACTAAGCCAAAGGCTACAAATTCACTTTCCGAATATGGCAAGATGTTAAATTGTATATTTTTATAACCACTTATAACAGCGGGGACGAAGAAAGCAGGGACTAAAACAACGGAGTGTCTTAACACTAGTTTATATGGTTCCTGCGGTTCCCTCTGCCTACCCTGCAATATGCGAGATAAAGCGTGAAGCTAATAATAATATTATAAAGACATATAGGTATGTATGTATGTATGTATGTATGTACATATATATATATATATATATATATATATATATATATATATATATATATATATATATATATATATATATATATATATATATATATATATATATATATATATATATATATATATATATATATATATATATATATACATATATATATATATATATATATATATATATATATATATATATATATATATATATATATATATATATATATATATATATATATATATATATATATATATATATATATATATATATATATATATATATATATATATATATATATATATATATATATATATATATATATATATATATATATATATATATATATATATATATATATATATATATATATATATATATATATATATATATATATATATATATAGTGTCTTTATAATACTTATAAGCATTTATTAGTATTAAAGACAGAAAAGAGAGTGGAGAACGGAGTGTCTTAACACTAGGTTAGCTCTGGTTACCCTGTTTTTTCGGGATACAGTATGTTGACAATAAAATGCTTTGCTAATTTTTGCAATGCTTTGAAGAAAGCGGGGAACGGAGTCTTAATACTAAGTTCCTTAAGCCGTTCTCTCTGGCTGTCCCGCTATATGCGGGATAAAGCGTGAAAATAATAAAAAATATAAGCGAAATCGAGTGCTTAAACTATATTTACACGTTACTAAAGTTTCGCTTAATCAACCTGTCAAAGGTCATTTCGCCGAATAAATTATAGCTTTTAAAGTTATTATTGAAAAAAAAAATCTTACGAAATATTTCTATTTACACAACAAAGTAACAAGTTTTTATGTAAATGCCTAAAAAGTTAGTTCGTAATAGTTAGTTGTTATGTAATAACGCAGTGGTACAGCGGTTGACTGTATTGTGATGCTTGTAGGTTCAATTCCCATTAATGGGGAATTCATTTCTTTAAAGAAGCTAGCTAGCTTCACGCTTTAACCTGCATATAGCACAGTAGATAGAAGGAACTGCGGAAATAATGGGGACCTAGTGTTAAGACACTCCGTTCTCTACTTTTCGCCTGTCGATTGCGTGTTAAGTGCTTGCCCAATTGACAGAGCGAAGAAAATAGAAATAATTCATACTTTTTTTTCTTATTGCTTAGGTAAAAAAAGTGATAAACAAGAACTGCCTCGTTGTTAAAATTGTGAAAAATCATAAAGAAGGTAGGCAGAGGGAATTGCAGGGACCGTGGGAACCTTGTGTTAAGACACTCCGTTGCTTAGTCCCTACTTTCTTCGTCCCCACTTTCCGCCTTTTTCGAGGCATTGCGTGTTGAGTGGCGGAACTCAACGCCGCGCTTTGCCCAGTTTTGCCAGAGCGAAGAAAATGGAAATAGAAAAATCCATCTTCTCCGACTGGGGATCGAACCCAGAAACCGTCGCGTTACAGGCAAACGTTGCGCCTCTGCGCCACGACGGACAGAAATAAATTTATTTAATTTTTTTTTGGTTCACGCTTTATCCTGCTTATAGGACAGTTCCGCCCCGTTCCTGGCTTTCCTCCTGTTGAGGCGTTGCATGTTGATTGGCGGAACTTAACGTCGCTCTTTGCCTTGTTTGCCAAAGTAAAAAAATAAGAGCATTTCATCCTCTTCACGCTGGAATCGAACCCACAAACTGTCGCGTTAATATGTAGAGATTTTATATTTTTAATTTATTTCCACAAAAACTTCTTAATATAATTTAAAACAATCATTTTAAAAGAAATAAAAAGCTAATTTATTATAAATAGAATAAATTAACAATATATGTGTCATAAAAATTTACATTTGTATGTTTATGTATATACAGGGTGTGGATGTTACCGCGACCTTCATTTAAAGCATAGTATTATCTAGCCTTCATAAACTTGATAACATTATAAAACAAGTAAAATTTTCAAAAATAAAACAATATTTTTTCAAACAAAATAGATAATTAAATTATTGTTCCAAAATAAAACGCCATTTCTCAAGTATGATGCAAGCGTACACTGTACTGTCAGAGCGGGAAAGAGATATATCCCTTTCTCATTAGGTTGTTTTTTTGAATGAAAGGTGACAGATTGACAACGTTTGATAGTATTTTTGTAGTACGTGATCGTGACGTCATTCGTATTTAATGATGTCTACCTCACACGTTACACAGCACGTATAAATATCGTGAAATAGGAAAAATGGTCCTGTGACTAAACCATTGATAATATGATATGTGAATTAGTGTTTTGAAATATTTTCCCCTATAAGTAGTTTTGTAATTATATATATATATATATATATATATATATATATATATATATATATATATATATATATATATATATATATATATATTATATATATATATATATATATATATATATATATATATATATATATATATATATATATATATATATATATATATATATATATATATATATATATATATATATATATATATATATATATATATATATATATATATATATATATATATATATATATATATATAAACACTCAGAGTGTTCCAGGTCATTATCCTGTTTTGTTGTCATCTTTCAGTTCTAAAAACATACACGCTAATCACAACTCAACAACAACGTAATCACAACTATCCTTAAACATGGCTTAAACCATGTTTACAGTCGACCTTATATGGATTACCAGGGTTTCAAATGATTGAGAATGATCGCATGGGACGAGTTAGTGGTGGTGTAGCGATTTACCTGCGTGCCCATATTCCCTTTTAATTGTGAATGCATCACATTCACTGAATAGTGCATATTATCGTAATCGTATCGTAATTCATTGAATATTTACAGTCCTAATATTAATGTTGATTATTGGATCTGGTTCAACTTAAACCCTCTTATGAGCATACTGTAATCATGGATGACTTTAACACGTGTCTTCTTAAAAGGGACTATCGAGCGCCCGTCTGCAAAGTTTAGTTAATTTTGCCAATTTAAAATTATTACCCTTAGCGCCAACTTATCATTTTCCAAATTGTAATCCTTCTCTTCTAGATTTAATTATAGTATCTTCCAATGAGCATGTAGCTAAGTACGGTCAATGTCCTACACTTGCGTTCTTTTATCATTATCGGATTTATATATCCTACAAATTAAGACTCCCCAAAGCCAAAGCAACAATTCTTCTCCTTCGTAATTTTGGAGGTATGAATTTGGAACGCTTACGAGTACGTATATGCCAAAAAAATTGACTGGTTTATTATTGATGATGCAAATTCAGTTGACGAACAAGTAAGCATTTTTAACTCCTTTTTAATTAAGCTCTATGATACTCAAGCTCCAGTGCGAACGATCAGGACGAGACATTTACCTGCACCATGGCTAGCGGCGGATATTAAAAATCTTCAAACTAAGAGAAATAACGCTAAATCTAAATATATCTCCAGTGACGTTAAGAGAGAGAAATATAAGAGAGCACGAAATCGTTGCAACAGAGTTTGTTGAGATAGTCAACGACGGCATATCTATAAAACAGTACTTGTTGAAGATGATCCAGCCAAAATTTGGAAATTTCTAAAATCCCTTTGAATTGGTAAATCGATCAAAAATTTAAATCTTAATTCTCTTAAACAGCATTTCACATTTTCTAGTATTATTGATAGTACAAATAAACTACATACTTTAAATTCTTTTTACATCACCAGCTCCTGAGGCCACTCCTTTTAAGTTTAATCAATTTACTGTCAGTGTGTTAAGAGAAATAGTCGGATGCAGTTGGTGCTGACTGCATTAGTCGTAAAATGATCATCCCTTTATTAGATCTATTGGCTCCTGTAATCACAACTATCCTGAATCGTTTCACAGTCCTAGGTGTTTTCCAAATGATGCCCAAATTATTCCCCTACCTAAAAAATCTAATCCACCTTCCTTTTCTGATTATCAGCCTATTTCCATTCTTCCATAACTGTCAAAATTGCTTGAACGTCTTGTTCTAAAACAATTAAGCGCATTCCTATTAAAAAGTAAGTTTCTAAATCCTTTGCAATCTGGCTTTGGACATGGTCATAGTAGGACTACTGCCTTAGTCAAACTCGATTGATTGGTTTCGTTCTTATTTGTACATTCTGATTGGTCGCTTAGTAGTGCGGGCGTCCCTCAAGGTGGCGAAATGTCTCCTCTTCTATTTTCAATTTTTATTAATTTAATCTGTCAAATATATATATATATATATATATATATATATATATATATATATATATATATATATATATATATATATATATATATATATATATATATATATATATATATATATATATATATATATATATATATATATTCATTGACAGTATTTATCTAACATAAATGCTACATTCTTGTATTTATAAAAGATGAAAGGTCACACAATATTCTAATTGAATACGTAATTGCAAAACGAACGCTTGAGAGGCTGTTTAGAAATCAGTTTAATCAATTTTTAGGGTTCCCTAAGTGGAGGCGGACGACCGTCGTGGCGCAGAGACACGCTGTATGTCTGTAAACGAGACAATTTGTGGGTTCGATTTCCATGAAGGGAGGATAGATTTTTTCATTTCCATTTTCTTTTCTCTACTAGACAAAGTGCGGCGTTGAGTTCCGCCACTCAACATGGATTGCCACTGAGTTCTCACGTATATGGATTTTTATGAGTGAACATTTAGATTTTTCATTTTTTTTTTTTTTTTTTTTTTTAGCTTCACGCTTTATCCCGCACATGGCAGGGTAGGCAGAGGGAACTGCAGGAACCATAAGAACCTAGTGTTAAGACACTCCGTTACTTAGTCCCTGCTTACTCCGTCCCCACTTTGCGCCGTTTTCGAGGCATTGAGTGTTGAGTGGCGGAACTCAACGCCGCGCTTTGCCTTAGATGCCAGAGCGAAGAAAATGGAAATAGAAAAATCCATCTTCTCCGACTGGGGATCGAACCCAGTAACCGTCGCGTCACAGACAGACGTTGTTTTTCATATGTTATGTTATATATTATTATATGTAATTTTGTATATTATTTTTATATATTGTTAAGGCCATGCTTCAAAATCGCTTCGCTTTTTTGAATCTTCGCTCGCTGCGCCCTTTATTAGCGTACACACACTTATAATCATCATAAATCAGTTGATGATTACGAGTATATTGCAGGTTCGATTTCAAATTGACAAAAAAAAATCTTGCAAAGAAAATATAGCGTAAACCTCGATCACGAGACTTGTTCAAAGCGAAGCTATTTGAAACCAATGAAGTTCTATATTTTAAGCGGAAAAATATCTCCAATTAAAAATTATTACAAATATTCATTTTCATAGTTACACCACTTTGGAATAGAATTCAAAAGCACTTATTATATACAGTGCGATAATCGAAGTCGAATATCACACTTTTAAATATTACGCAATCAAACAAGTTTCGTTTTTAGAAAATATATATATATAATATATATATATATATATATATATATATATATATATATATATATATATATATATATATATATATATATATATATATATATATATATATATATATATATATATATATATATGTATATATATAAAATTAAAGAAAAACAGCGTTGAGTTCCGCTATACTCCGCTTGCCACTATATTCCGCTAATACTTAATATACACAATTGGAAAGTGGAGTGACTGGATGACTGGACACTAGGACACTATTTATCATATAGTGTGCAAGTAAAGTCTAAAACTTTGAAAATAAAAGGCCTATAATTTGCAACCCAATGTTTGACAACATCTGGTTGAGATTAAATCGACTTTGAGTCAAGAGTTTAGTTAAGAGGTTCCCATAAGGAGGTCATAACTCAATTCATCGCACAGTATTGGTACAAGCGGTATAAGTAATGAATTTTAGAATTTTTTTTAGCTTCACGCTTTATCCCGCGTATGGCAGGGTATTCAGATAGAACTGCAGGAACCATTAGAAACTTAGTGTTAAGACACTCCGTTGCTTAGGCCCTGCTTTCCGCCTCATTCGAGGCTTTGCGTGTTGAGTAGCGGAACCCAATGTCGCGCTTTACCTAGTTGCGAGAGCGAAGAAAATGGAAATAGAAAAGTGGGAATCGAACCCAGAAACTGTCGCGTTTACAGGCAGCCGTTGCGCCTCTGCACGACGGTTCTCTAATTTAGAATGGATTTTATACTTTTGAAAGTTTAATATTAAGTTTAACATTTGGCTAAAGTAGTACTTAAAAAAATTGAAAATTATTAATTTTTCGTGTCTTTATCTTCTGTAGAGAAACAGCGGCGTTGAGTTCCGAGATGGAGCTAAACGCTGCATCACGATGCTCATAAAAGTCATAAGCTCTATGCACTATGTTTACGTAACAGTAATAAGGTCGCTAATGCGACTTCCGCCTCTCTAAACATTCCAGTCACATCATGTATCTTCAATTCAAGGTTTATATATATATATATATATATATATATATATATATATATATATATATATATATATATATATATATATATATATATATATATATATATATATATATATATATATATATATATATATATATAATATATATATATATATATATATATATATATATATATATATATATATATATATATATATATATATATATATATATATATATATGTATGTATATATATATATATATATATATATATATATATATATATATATATATATATATATATATATATATATATATATATATATATATATATATATATATATATATATATATATATATATATATATATATATATATATATATATATATATATATATATATATATATATATATATATAAAAATAGAAAATCCATCTTCCCCGAGTGGAAATCGAACCCCCATCCACCCTCCCTGTGCCACGACGGTTTTTAATATTTTTTAATATTATCTTAATTCTTTTACTAAAACAAATAAACACGTAGTGCGGAAGGTCTCAAAAGCCGATGAGAAAACATTTGTTTAATATTTAAATAAAATATTTAAATAATTTTTATCCATAATATGTTAGCATTGCTCGTGTTTGATTTAAATAAAGCCATTTCCATACATCTGTCATAAAATAAAAAGCTATATATATTTTGTATAGAGTTTTTTTTTTGCTTCACGCAGGCATAGGGAACTACAGGAACCGTGAAGCCTAGTGTTAAGACACTCTGTTGCTTAGTTCCTGCTTTCTCCGTCCCCACTTTCCGCCTTATTCTGAGGCATTGCGTGTTTAATGGCGTAACTTAACGCCGCGCTTTGCCTAGTTTCCAGAGCAAAGAAAATGGAAATAGAAAAATACATCTTCTCCGAGTGGGAATCGAACCCACAAACCGTCGCGTTTACAGACAGATGCTTACGCCTCTGCGCCACGGCCTTCAAACAGTGTTATGTTACTATAACATATTATTATAAGAAAGTAACTTAACACTAGGTTCATATAGTTCCTGCAGTTCCCTCTGCCTACCCTGCAATAAGGGTATTCCCTCTGCCTACCCTGCGGGATAAAGCGAGAAGCTAAAAAAAATATTATTTTTTTTTCTCTTCGAACCTTGTGCTCATTACCCGTGGTTTGTATGAAGGATTGTCATGTTGCAGAGGTATAGCATCTGCCTGCAAAACGCGACGGATTGTGGTTTCGATTCCAATAAGTGGAAGATAGATTATTTGATTTCCATTTTGTTCGCTCTGACAACTAAGCGCGAAGCGGAAGAGCGCGGCGTTAAACTCGGCCACTCAACACGCGGAAATCTGGAGAAGGCGGAAAGCAGGGAAAACGGAGTGTCTTAACACTAGGTTCCCACTGTTCCTACGGTTCTCTCTGCTCGCTCTGATACGAGCGGAATAAAGCGCTTCACGCTTTATCCCGCACATGGTAGGGTAGGCAGAGGGAACTGCAGGGACCGCGGGAACTTAGTGTTAGGACACTCCGTTGCTTAGTTCCTGCTTTCTCCGTCCCCGCTTTCCACCTTTTTCGAGGCATTGCGTGATGAGTGGCGGAACTTAACGCCGCGCTTTGCCTAGTTGGCATTTATTTCCATTACTTCTTAAGGAACCCTAAAAATATTAGAAAAATCGCAATATAAACGATGCTTTACACAAAATTATTTCAAGCTATTAAAATTGAATACCAATTACAACAAAACCAACAATGACTGGAATTTAAAAAAATAATAAAATTAAAATATTTATTATCTATATACAATATTTAATATTCAAATTAGCTCCAACTTTAACGAAAATATTAGTCATAGTGGGAAAATCTTACGCGTTTATAAAACAAGTGACCATCGTGGCCCAAACGCCTGACTGCCTGTTAACGGAATGGTTTGTGGGTTCGATTCCCATTTTTTCATGTCTAATTATTTGCTCTGCCAACTAGGCGTTGAGTTCCGTCACTATTTTACAATCTCAGTTCAATGGCCGCGTAAACTCTAATTGTAGTTCCATGATGATGATGATCCAAGATGATCGATCGTATCGAAACTATTAATAATTATTAAATAGTTTTTTGTATATAGCCTCGAAATAATTTCCCCTATAAGTAGTTTTGATAATGGCCGCCGTGTCTTTCACGATATTTATACGTGCTGTATAATGCGTAAGGTAGACATCATTAAATACGAATGACGTAAGGATCGCGTACTACAAAAATACTATTAGAAATAATCGATTGAGACAGAGACATATCTCTGTCCCGCTCTGACAGTACAGTGTACGCTCGCGTCACACTTGACAAATGGTGTTTTATTTTGGAACAATAATTTAATTATTTATTTTTATTTTATTTTTTTATTTTTGAAAATTTTACTTACTTTTATAATTTTTCCAGGTTTATATAAGCTAGTTAATACTATGCTTGAAATTATGATCGCCATTACAGCCACACTATATATATATATATATATATATATATATATATATATATATATATATATATATATATATATATATATATATATATATATATATATATATATATATATATATATATATATATATATATATATATATATATATATATATATATATATATATATATATATATATATATATATATATATATATTATATATATATATATATATATATATATATATATATATATATATATATATATATATATATATATATATATATATATATATATATATATATATATATATATATATATATATATATATATATATATATATATATATATATATATATATATATATATATATATATATATATATATATATATATATATATATATATATATATATATATATATATATATATATATATATATATATATATATATATATATATATATATATACTAGATTTTTTTATAATTTCCAGCTTTTAGCAGTAACTAAAGTGGCAACAAGTGAAAGCACCGAAGCGATATTAAGAAACGATTTCGACGGACCCCACGAAGACGGGTCGTACAGATGGGCGTTACAGACAGGTATCTATAGATAAGATAAGATAAACAATATCTTTCATATAATAGAAAGAGAGAATCCAAATTTGAAATTGTAGCGAATCTCGGTTAAGAGGCGTAACTTAACATCGCAATTTTTTTTATTTAATATTTATTTAAAGGCGGAAAGCGGGGCGGAGAAAGCAGGGACTAAGCAACGGAGTGTCTTAACACTACACTAGGTTCCTGCAGTTCCCTCTGCCTACCCTGCCATGTGCAGGATAAAGCGTGAGGGTAAAAAAAATACAAATTATAATATTTTCACATGAATAGTATAATATAAAAGAGGACCGTCGTGGCACAGAGGCGTAGCGTCAACTGTAAACGCGACGGCTGGTGTGTTCGATTCCCACACGGGAAGATGGATTTTTCTATTTGCCGGTTCTTACTCTGGAAACTAGGCAAATCGCGGCGTTGATTTCCGCCACTCAATACGGAATGCCCCGAAGAAGTTGGAAAGTGGGGACGGAGAAAGCATTAACTAAGCAACGGAGTATCTAAACACTACGTTGCTATGGTTCTTGCAGTTCCCTATGCCTGCCCTACCATGTGCAGGATAAAGCGTAAAGACATAAAAAAATAAGAATAATATTTTTTTTTCTGCAGAAGGTGGAATTTACCATGAACAACGTGGTTCCGTACAAAATAATGAAGGGCCAAGTCTTCTAGTCGAGGGTCAATATCAATATACAGCTCCTGATGGACAGGTAATAATAACTTTAGTAGCTTCACGCTTTATCCCGCATATAGCAGAGAACTCTAACAAAACCTAGTGTTAAAACACTCCGTTGTCCGCTTTTCGCCAATGGAGAACCGATGTGAGAAGACGAAAATACTTTATTTCCCCTAGTGAGAAACGAACCCACGTCCTTTGGTTGACAGTCAGACTGCCCTACAATGGCATCATAAGTGATTTTTATTTATTAAGAAGCAATGGAGTGACAATATTTTAGTTATGATTGATTATTATTGATAAACAAATACATATGTTAGAAGTCTTTTAATCTTCTTTCCAAAGAATGAATAGTAAAAAATATTTTTTTTCTAGCTTCACGGTTTATCCCGCACATGGCAGGGTAGGCAGAGGGAACTGCAGGAACCATAGGAACCTAGTGTTAAGTCACTATGTTCCTCGTAAAAATAAAATAAGAAAATAAATAAAAATATATTTAATACAAGTATCTTAATTTCAAGTTTAAGTTTTATAAAAATAACAGTTTTGGAGATAATAAATATAAACTTTTTTTGAAATTTACGAACGTGAAACAAAAACAAAAGTTTCAATTACAATTCATGAGATTACCGCGCTCATAAAAATACACTCTACAGAGTGTATCTGACACGGCGGCCGTTATCAAAACTACCTGTAGGGCAAAATATTTCAAGGCTATATACAAAAAACTAATTCACAATTATCAATACTTTAGGCACAGGATCATTTTTCCCATTTCACAATATTTATACGTGCTGTGTAACGCGTGAGGTAGTCATAATGAAATACGAATGACGTATAGACCTCGTACTACAAAAATACTATTAAACGTTGTCAATCTGTCACCTTTCATTCAAAAAAATAACCTAATGAGAGGGGATATATCTCTGTCCCGCTCTGACAGTACAGTGTACGCTCGCGTCATACTTGACAAATGGCGTTTTATTTTGGAACAATAATTTAATTATTTATTTTGTTTGAAAAAATATCTTTTTATTTTTGAAAATTGTACTTGCTTTTTAATTTTACCAAGTTTATAAAGGCTAGTTAATATTATGCTTTAAATGAAGGTCGCGGTAACATCCACACTCTGTATAGTCACACAAACACAACATTAGTGTAGAAACTTAAAAAATTAGTTAACTTAACAACTTCTTCTCTCATTTCAGGTCATCCACTTGTTGTATACAGCTGATGAAAACGGTTATCATCCAATCGGTGACCACCTCCCCACCCCGCCCCCCATTCCCGCCCAAATACAACGCGCCCTGGACTATATTGCTTCACTAGCGCCAAAGGACTAGGATTTTTTATATAGACTACATTTAAAGCAATATAAATATATATATTTTACAAATTTTGTTTAATTTCTCCTTTTAAATTATATAACTTCTAACTGAGGACCGTCGTGGCGCAGAACCGTAGCGTCTACTGTAAAGCAACGGTTTCTGGGTTCGATCCCCAGTCGGGGAAGATGGATTTTTCTATTTCCATTTTCTTCGCTCTGGCAAACTAGGCAAAGCGCGGCGTTGAGTTCCGCCACTCAACACACAATGCCTCGAAAAAAGCGGAAAGCGGGAACGGAGAAAGCAGGGACTAAGCAACGGAGTGCATTATCATCTTCGTCTCTTTGTTTATGGCGCTTCGAGCGTGCCCAGTTGAGCACAATTCACTTCGCCAATGTCACGTTGAATGGAGAACACACAAAGGAGAATGTACGGTAAAAAGAGAGATATCATTACACAGTTGGAGAATGCATGTTTAAAAGAGATCCAGTTTAAATCCTTCAGCTATAACAAAATCGCAGATATCTACAATATATACAGATAATAAAAGGGGTTAGTAATAAACAATATACATATATATATATATATATATATATATATATATATATATATATATATATATATATATATATATATATTATATATATATATATATATATATATATATATATATATATATATATATATATATATATATAATATATATATATATATATATATATATATATATATTATATATATATATATATATATATATATATATATATATATATATATATATATATATATAATATATATATATATATATATATATATATATATATATATATATATATATATATATATATATATATATATATATATAATATATATATATATATATATATATATTATATATATATATATATATATATATATATATATATATATATATATAATATTATATATATATATATATATATATTATATATATATATATATATATATATATATATATATATATATATATATATATATATATATATATATATATATATATATATATATATATATATATATATATATATATATATATATATATATATATATATATATATATATATATATATATATATTTTATTTAGTATTTACATGGGTGTTAGCTTATACTCTAATATTGTTATATTTAATATATTTACACAAAAATTTACACAAAGGACTGAACACAAACATTAACAAACATTGAACATTAAGGGGGCGAGGGACTTTAAGAGGGGGGACATCATAAATGGGGCGAGCTAATTTGAGGCAAGAGAAAAGGATATGAGCAGGAGAACCGTAAAACATTTTGTAGAATGATTTTGACGTTTCATTTTTATCTGTCATATCTCTCATAATTAAGTTTTTTTTAATAAGGGTTTCTACATTCAACGTGACATTGGCGAAGTGAATTGTGCTCAACTGGCACGCTCGAAACGCCATTAATTAAGAGAAGAAGAAGAAAAAGAAGAAGAAGAAGAACAAGGCTTAACATAGATATATAAGACACTATTTTATATATTATGGTATTATTTTTTTAGCTTCACGCTTTATCCCGCATATTGCAGGGTAGGCAAAGGGAACTGCAGGAACTATAGGAACCTAGTGTTAAGACACTCCGTTGCTTAGTCCCTGCTTTCTCCGTCCCTGCTTTCCACCTTTTTGAGGCATTGCGTGTATAGTGGCGGAACTCAATATCGCGATTTGCCTTGTTTCCAGAGCGAAAAAAATGGAAATAGAAAAATTTAAACCCAGCAGGATTTGAACTTGTGCCTACAGAGATGCTAACGACATAATAAATTGTATAAAGCATATAAGAATTTCGACGTGGTGTAAAGAAGAAAGCATGGCTTAGTGGTCAGAGCGCTTGCACGGTTTGGAAGAGGCGCAAATTCAAATCCCGTTGTCTAGGTTTTCATTACGTAGCGATTTTAATACCTATAAAAAATCTCCAAATAATTTAAAAAAGGAATCAAGTAATATCATCAAATTGAGGACCGTCGTGGCGCAGAGGCATAGCGTCTACTGTAAAGCGACGGTTTCTGGGTTCGATCCCCAGTCGGGGAAGATGGATTTTTCTATTTCCATTTTCTTCGCTCTGGCAAACTAGGCAAAGCGCGGCGTTGAGTTCCGTCACTCAACACGCAATGCCTCGAAAAAGGCGGAAAGCGCCATTTATATTATTAGGGTTCATTAAAGGTCTCTTATTTGTACCCTTTTTCTGTAAAACACGTAGAATAATCAAGTGAAACATCCACTCGATGACATCTTGACGCGCAGAAAAAAAATTCTAACTCAATGCAATCAGGAGATGAGCGCTTATGCTAAATTTTTTTTATAGGTACTTTGTATTGAAAATCTGGACAACGGGATTTGAAGCTGCGCCTTTTGCAAGCTGTGCAAACGCTCTGACCACCTCTGTCGTTAGCATCTTTATAGACGCGGTTTCAAAACCCCATGCGTTTAACTTAATTTAATATCTTTTCTTTAAATCCATGAAAATGAATATAAGCTTCATATCTCAAACAAAAAAAAATAATGAATTAAGAACTTCTTTATTCTCGATAAAAAAAAAAACATTAAATGAAAGAAACATTTAAACGTCTGTACTATTTGCCCAAAGGGTACAAGTCCTCCATGATCTGCCACACGGGTATGTACGGGTGGTTGGAGTTGCCATCATAAAAAACACCCAGAGATTGACCCCACTCTGGGTAAGCATACTCGTAATACTGACCGGGAGTTATGTTGGCATATTTATAAATCCAGTGGACGTAGTAACGTAGATCAGTGAACACAAATATCCTGTCTTCATTGTAGCGGATCTCGAAACAGCCGACTCCTACCAGGGTAGTGTACTCTGTCATCAGAGCACCTCCGTTCTGCAAGCCGGTGAACCGTTTCACATTCTTTATGCATATAAATTTACCCCACCATTTGGGTAAATACTTGGAGCAATCGACTACGTCATCCCTCTTTAACACTGCGTAGAATATCTTATAATTTTCAAGCACATGCTGCATGTATTCGTAACCGGATCCTGCCATCAGGAGAAGCTCGTCCAAGGTCTGATGGGATCCTGTCAGGCTGGCGCGATACGCGTACTGGTAGTGCCTGGGCCTGCTGCTCCATAAGTATATCTGATCTAAAGTTATAATAACAGCTACGTCGTGACGTGGCACGTGATACCCTCTGGGACCGTGCTGGTGTTCTGGGTTTAGACTCCTCGGAAATATTCGCATTGCACGAAACACTCGATATCGGTAAGGCGTATTGAACATGCCAACTCTTCCTAAGCACCAGACCCTGAGGTCTTTCTGTCTATGCATGTGGGGGTCCAAATAGTTGGCAGATGTTATAAGAATTCGACGATTCATGATCGTGGCGGTGGACAGTGGAAGAAAATCTGTAATAGTAATTTATTTATAAACATATACCTATAGCACTTTCTGTTATACATGGCTTTAGAATGTTAGAGCCCTAGGCCTAGGCATCTAGGGGCTTCTGTCCGGGTGTGAACCTGCCTATCCCGGGATACATATCAAAAACTAAAATGAGAACACTTCTTCAACCTATCCTGTCCCTTATTTTAAAAAATAATAGATTAAACTAAAAATAAGGTTTTGTTATCCGTCTATGTGTCAGTGTAACAAGACTCATCTTAAAGTCAAGACAATTAAAAGGTATGAGCGTTCATTTTTTTGCATTCAATATTAAAATTGCATCATTATTAAATTTACAGGGTTCTGTTGAATTATGAAACTTGAGGACCGTCGTGGCTCAGAGACGTAAGCGTCTGCACAGGCAACAGGCACAGGCGGTTTAGTTTTCTGGAATATATTTATTTATATCAAAAATGTCTATTTACGGATTGTTTCCACTTTTTGTACTGCAAGTGCTACCTTTTTTTTAGCTTCACGCTTGACGCTTATCCCGCATATTGCAGAGGGAACTGCAGAACCTATATATGAACCTAGTGTTAAGACACTCCGTTACTCAGACCCTGCTGTCTCCGTCCCCATTTTCTGCCTTTTTCGAGGCATTGCGTGTTGAGTGGCGGAACTCAACGCCGCACTTTGTCTAGTTTCCAGACTGAAGAAAATGAATACCGTCACGTTTACAGAAACGTGACGGTATGAGGTCGATTCCCATTCGAGGAAGATGAATTTTTCTATATTTACAGAAACGTGACGGTATGAGGTCGATTCCCATTCGAGGAAGATGAATTTTTCTATATTCATTTTCTTCAGTCTGGAAACTAGACAAAGTGCGGCGTTGAGTTCCGCCACTCAACACGCAATGCCTCGAAAAAGGCAGAAAATGGGGACGGAGACAGCAGGGTCTGAGTAACGGAGTGTCTTAACACTAGGTTCATATATAGGTTCTGCAGTTCCCTCTGCAATATGCGGGATAAGCGTCAAGCGTGAAGCTAAAAAAAAGGTAGCACTTGCAGTACAAAAAGTGGAAACAATCCGTAAATAGACATTTTTGATTTAAATAAATATATTCCAGAAAACTAAACCATTACAAAGTCATATTAAAGTTCGTTTCATACATATTTTTTTTTAGCTTCACGCTTTATCCCGCACATAGCAGGGTAGGCAGAGGGAACTGCAGGAACCGTAGGAACCTAGTGTTAAGACACTCCGTTGCTTAGTCCCTGCTTTTGACAAAATTGTCAAATATTAATAATTAATTTTGTTAATTTGTACGTCCCGTAGATCGATAATTAAGGAATGGTGCGGAACCCTCAATGCGAGCACTACTCGCACTTTACCAATAGTTTTGATAAGCAAAACCTGTGGAACCTAGTGTCAAGACACTCCATTCTCTGCTTTCTGCCTTTCGGGATATTGGACACTTGCCTAGTAGCCAGAGCGAGTAAAATGGAAAATGACATACTACATCCTCCCCTCATAAGAATCGAACCCACAAACCATCGCGTTTACATGCACCGGCTGTATTTTGCGCCACAACGGTTCTCGAATTCATGCGGAATAGCTGTGCCGTGGTGTTTTACTTTTTTACCTAATATATACCAAATATTTACCTTTAAGCATGATTATGATTTGACTACATGTTTGTATCTAATGTTAATGACGGTTGTAGGTTCGATATCAACTCAAGGGAATAAACATGAAAGGCGTGTTAAGCCCAAGTTCCGTATGCCTATATGCATATATAAACATATGTATGTACGTCGTGGCGCAGAGGCGCAACGTCTATCTGTAACGCGACGGTTACTGGGTTCGATTCCCAGTCGGGGGAAGATGGATTTTTCTATTTCCCATTTTCTTCGCTCTGGCATCTAAGGCAACACAGCGGCGTTGAGTTCCGCCACTCAGCACGTAATGCCACGAAAACGGCGGAAAGCGGGGACGGAGTAAGCAGGGACCAAGTGACGGAGTGTCTTAACACTAAGTTCCTATGGTTCCTGCAGTTCCCTCTGCCTACCCTGCCATGTGCGGGATAAAGCGTGTAGTGAAGTATATATTTTACCTATAGATATTCCAGCTATGACAGTAAGACGCCGACGGTTCGTAATATCCACCCAATCGAAACTTGGATACCAAAATTGCATGGACTCAAATTCCGTGATCTGCCATCTGAAGAAGCTGGTGCGCGGCATCAGGTCCTCCCGCAGGGGATGAGGAGTGGAGGAACCGACATCCCAGAAACAATTGACATAGTATATATGTAGCGTATGGAGAATACAACTGAAACAAATAATAAGCGTTTACAGAGTGGCTGTTACGGCGACCTTAATTTAAAGCATATTATTAACTGGCCTTTATAAAGTTGGTAAAATTTTCAAAAATAAAACAATATTTTTTTCAAACAAAATAAATAGTTCAATTATTGTGTATAATTGAACTATTTTTTTTAAATACAATTTTATTCTAAATAATATTACACTCTTCATATTTTGTATATAAAATAATTTATTTCATTTAAGCGGGGACGGAGAAAACAGGGACTAAGTAACGGAGTGTCGTAACACTAGATTTATATAGTTCCTGCAGTTCCCCTGCCTACCCTGCAATATGCGGGATAAAGCGTGAACTAAAAAAAAAAATGAAAAAATTATACATGTGATAGTTTGTCAGTCTGTACGTTTGTTTGGGTTTCACGCAAAAACTACTGAACGGATTTAGGTGAAACGTTGCAGTAATATTGCTTAAACATCAGAATGACATATGGGATGCCGTTCACCTTACTAAATAAGTTGAGTGGCGAAAATGGCGGCGCAACTGTTGACGAGCCAACAAGTAAAAAGATAATTGTGCAGAATAGAGTACAATTGTATGCAACCTCGTTTCTCCAATATTGGAGCCGAACCCGCGACCGCCGCTATTATAACCAGACACTATGTTAAATGCTAAATACATATATAAACATATTATAATAATATACGGGGACGGAGAAAGCAGGGACTAAGCAACGGAGTGTCTTGACGCTAGTTCCTATAGTCCCTGCAGTTCCCTCTGCCTACCCTGCCATGTGCGGGATAAAGCGTGAAGCTAAAAAAAAATATACAAATACTTACATAACAATTAGTAATGATTTAAAAACCCTTAAATAAGTTAATGCCATTGTTGTCAATTTATAAAAGAAAATACAAGTGAGTCGCGTACATCACATCCGTCGTGGAAACCCGACAATGTAGCAGAATGACAACAAACTTTAACTATATATAAACATTTTAAACAAATATTTATTTATTTATTGTCATATAAAAAAATCTCAAACAAAAACTTTGCGGCAAAATATGTACAGTTTCAAAAACATAAGTCAGTAGCGAGTGGTTCTTGTGCAAAGTGGGTTCCGTATTAATTTTATTATTTAAGGACAGGGGAAGGGAATGTCTTAATACTAGGTTCCCAAGGTTCCCGGGAACCTTGGCACAGGTAGACAGAGGCTTACTCTGCTATGTGCGGGATAAAGAGTGAAAATATTAAAAAATAAAAGGTAAAACTTAAATTTGCGGTCGTACGCTCTTGTTTTGTATGAAGTTTGTAATGACTTTTTCTGGCTGTTAATTACCAGTGTTTGGTTCCGATACATAAATATTTAACAGAAATCTTAAAATGATATTTAATATATTATATTTTCATATTCGGGTTCACGCTTTATCTCGCATATTGCAGGATAGGCAGAGGGAACTGCAGGAAAACTAGGAACCTAGCATTAAGACACTCCGTTGATTAGTCCCTGCTTTCTTCGTCCCCGCTTTCCGCCTTTTTCGAGGCATTGCGTATAGAGTGGCGGAACTCAACGCTGCGCTTTGCCTAGTTTCCAGAGCGAAGAAAATGGAAATAGAAAAATCCATCTTTCCCAACTGGGATTCGATTTTTCTTATACTTCTAAAAGCTTAGCTTAATTCCTCTGATTTGAAAATGGACTTTAATAGATCCTATGAGGGTTGCGTCTTTCTTGTTTTCAGATACGATATGGCAGTAATAAAATGTGTATAATATTATAAAACATGTATAAAAAAATACTTAAAGAAAATTTGAACCCGCGCTCTATTGCGAACCGTGCAAGCGCTCTGACCACTGAGCCATGCGTTCTTCAGTCACGCCGCGTCGAAATTCTTATATGCTTTATACGACTTATATCGTTGTTAACATATCTGTAGGGAGATTCTTACAAATTTCCAGCTTCACAAAGACCATTACAAAGAACAATCGTTTAACGACGAGAGCGTGCTATTTTTATGAAATATTTTTATGATTTTTATAAAGTGTTAATCCACTTTGGGGACAGATATTTATATGCTTTTTTTAAGTATTTTTACTGTTTGAGGGCCGTCGTGACACAGAGCTATAGCGTCTGCCTGTAAACGCCACGGTTTGTGGGTTCAATTCCCATGAGGGGAAGATGGATTTTTCTATTTCCATTTACTTCGCTCTGGCAATAGGCAAACTAGGCAAAGCGCGACGTTGAGTTCCGCCACTCAAAACGTAATGCCTCGAAAAAGGCGGAAAGCGGGGACGGAGAAAGCAGGGACTAAGCAACGGAGTGTCTTAACACTAGGTTCACATGGTTCCCGCAGTTTCCTCTGCCTACCCTGCCATGTGCGGGATAAAGAGTGAAGCTAAAAAAAGTATTTTGTCCAACCTCAGTGTGGATTAACACTCTAAAAAATAATAAGAACGGGTATAATTTTCACAAGTGCACATTGAATTTTTTTATGTCTAATTATTCAAGCTTGAACTGTACATATTTTTTAAAGTTCCGTACCTAAAACAGTAACAGGGTTCCGTACGGAACCATGAGAAGGTCATCATAGTAATATACCCCCCCAAAATCTTTCTTTCTTTTTTTTATAAAATGTGACTATTTTTAGAAATCCCCGTTGTTACTATGTTAACTAGAACATGCTTAGTGGTCGAATAAGTTGCGGCTTCAAATCCAGCTCAAATATATAAAAATGAAATATTCTTGAACTTGTTTGTTCGCTTGTACTCTTTAAGCATCGCAACGTTACATAGTTATGGCATAATTTATTTTGTGAAGGCAGTTAGGAGCCTCGAGAGTGACTTAGGCCTCTTACCAAGTTGATACAAATTACAAACAAAAAATCATATTAATAAAAATGGTTGCCTGTAAAGTCGGTTTTACGGGCGAAGATTTTACGTGACAACGTCTTTTTCTCGGTAGAATATTTATTGATATGAATATTATTAAATGCACAATGGGAACAAGGAATTGAATGAAAATAAGAATTGCACAAATTTTAACTACAGAAAATATATTTTGTTTACTAAAACATTGTACATGTAAACTTAAAATTAACTAATTCCTATTTGAGTGATTTTGTTGAGGAAAGGACGATGATAGGAGAAATATGAAATGAAAGGAAGTGCTTCTGCTGTAATGTGTCTTGCGAAAGTCAAGTCTATCACGTGTCAAGTGATACGCGCGGCGGATCATAGTTCGGTGACTCATCGTAACGTTACCGGGCGTTACACTTTTTCATGATTGACACCGAGCCGCAACCTAATTTAAGACGTTGTCACGTCAAAAAAAAAACAGTAAAAAAAAGACCGAGGACCGTCGTGGCGCAGAGGCGCAACGTCCGCCTGTAACGCGACGGTTTCCGGATTCTATCCCCAGTCGGGGAAAATGGACTTTTCTATTTCCATTTTCTTCGCTCTGGCTAACTAGGCAAAGCGCGGCGTTGAGTTCCACAACTCGCAACACGCAATTTCTCGAGAAAGGCAGAAAGTGGGGACAGAGAAGGCAGAGACTAAGCAACGGAGTGTCTTAACACTAAGTTCCCACGGTCCCTGCAGTTCCCTCTGCCTACCCTGCCATGTGCGGGATAAAGCGTGAAGCTAAAAAAAATTAATTAAGAAAAATATTCAAGAAAAAAAATGAAAAATATTTCCTTTACAATGCACTGTTATATAGACCTGGCCAAAGTTTATTACTTTAAAGTATACGCAACCAAAGTGAGGATTCGAACGGGTTATATAAATTTCTATGAAATATGGGTACCAGATATGGGTATCTCGTTACTACGAAGAAGATGTACTCATAAGTAAATAGGCTATGTAATGTGGGCTATAGCCTTCCTTGATAAATGGACTATGAAATTAAAAAAAAAAAACAAAGTAACGAAGTTTGTGTTTTTAATGAAGTATAATTTCTCATTTAGAACATTTACATTATATTGCAAAAAAATTGGGTTAAGATTAAAATAATTAACATAAACAAAACATAGAAAAAGTTATAAAACATAAAAAAACTGCATATTATTCGTCTTCTTCATTATTCTTCTTCAGAATTAAATCCATGGCTCCCAATTAGATCTTGTGACACTTAAAATCCTTTGATCAGTGCTTTGTCGTATCAAACTACAGACCTGAAAATTAATAATAGATTATTAACATTTTAACTAAAATAGTGTTAAGGTTAAGGTGACAGATTGACAACGTTTAATAGTCTTCTTGTAGTACAAGGTGTTTACGTCATTCATATTTAATAATGACCACCTCACGCGTTACACAGCATGTATAAATATCGTGAAATGAGAAAAGTGATCCTGTGACTAAACTATTGATAATTGTCAACTAGTTTTTTGTATATAGCCTTGAAATATTTTACCCTATATGTAGTTTTGACAAAGATATATATATATATATATATATATATATATATATATATATATATATAGATATATATATATATATATATATATATATATATATATATATATATATATATATATATATATATATATATATATATATATATATATATATATATATATATATATATATATATATATATATATATATATATATATATATAAATTTGTGATGTAACGAATATTCGCATTAGCACTCGCGAATATTGGCACATTTTGACACATTCGCATTCGCATTGTTAAATTGGGAATAATGAATGCCAGAAATATAAACAATTGACGGCAATAAAATAAAAGAAATCAGTTTACTTTTTGTGTTTTTGTTATAAAAAATAGTAACTTAACCCCGCAATGAAATTATGAGTCTTCATTATATATCATGGAACAACTTTTTCAACGCAATCTAAGTCATTAGTTACTTAGGTTTTAATGTTATATAATAATTACTTGAAGTAAAATAAAAATAATGATCAAATAAATACACTATTCTCTTATAATAAACTATTAATATAAAACATCATAAGAGGCGCAACGTCTGCCTGTAACGCGACGGTTTCTGGGTTCGATTCCCAGTCGGGGAAGATGGATATTTCTATTTCCATTTTCTTCGCTCTGGCAACTGAGGCAAAGCGCGGCGTTGAGTTCCGCCACTCAACACGCAATGCCTCGAAAACGGGGACGGAGAAAGCAGGGACTAAGCAACGGAGTGTCTTAACACTAGGTTCGTATGATTCCTGCAGTTCCCTCTGCCTACCCTGTCATGTGCGGGATAAAGCGTGAAGCTAAATTTGAAACATTAGTGTTAAATTTAAAAGAATTACTGAATATTCGCATTCGCGAATGTTTAAAAAGTGTAATTCGTCACATCACTAATATGTATATACACAAGTTGTATGTGACTTTCTTCACTTACCTGTTCCTCGACACTGTATTCACTTTTGACTTCAAAATCTTCAAATATTTCCTTTAAAAACTCTACGTATTTCTCTTTATAAGGAACTTTGGAGAGAGAGAGACTTTCTATAGTAACATTGAAGCTCAGCACTTTCCCTTGTACAATGTCTTGGATTTGTTTCAACTAAAAGTAAAACGTTTTTAATTATAAATATAATATCTTACATATTATTAATATATAGATATCTTTATAGTTTCTTTTCTTATGATATCTTCAGAGCGTAGTGTTAAGACACTCCGTTCTATTAAACTCTCCCAACTTTCTACATAATCCGTGCAATATTTCTCTTTCATCAATCACTATACCAACATGATTGACAGACTCTTATTTGCTTAATTTGTACCTAATATATAATAAGCAGGGACTAAGCAACGGAGTGTTATAACACTACGTTCCTATGGTTCCTGCAGTTCCCTCTGCCTATCCCGCAAAATGCGGGATAAAGCGTGAAAGCTATAAAAAAAACATTATTTATAGAAATATTTACTCATACCATTTTTAAGTAATTTTCCTCTGAATTTTAAATCTAAAAGTGACAATGTTAAAATTATAGACATAGTTGCAGAGACACAGATTTACAGATGGATAAACCAATATATTGCCAGGTGTACAGATATGTAGACGGTTTGACAAATTGATAGATTAACCAAATGAAAGACAGAAACAATTGGTAAATTGACAAATTGATAGATTGACAAATTGATAGATTGACAAATTGATAGGTTGACAAATTGATAGACTGATACATTGACAGATTGACAAATAGATAAATTGACATATTGATATACTGATAAATTAATACATTGACAGATTGACAAAGCGATAAGTTGACAGATTGACAAATTGACAGATTGATATAATGACAATTTGATAGATTGGCAAATTGACAGATTGATATAATGACAATTTGATAGATTGACACATTAATAATCACCTTCTCCCCGCACCGCCCGCCCGCGTGCGCCAGCGCGAGAGACAGGGACGGCGATATGAGGCGGCGCTGCTCTCGCACGCGCTGCAGCTCGGACTGCACGCGAGCCTCTAGCACTGTACACGAAAGTACAGAAGGAAATTAATAAAAATAAATGAAAAACTATACTAATATTATTTAAGGAATTTATGACAATATTTTCTGTTTTATCTTGGTTATCACGTACAGAAACGCAAGTTAAATTTTTGTTAAAAATTATTTTAAAACATTGTTTTAATCAAAGGTGAGAATTTCCGCCCTCTTTTCAGACATTTACCAGCGCAACTAAACGCCGCGCCTCATCAAAGCAATCGGCTTTAACTTGCTATACACCTTTTACTTGCTATACCTTGTGTATCACAAAGAGCTAGAATATTCCTAGTGAGCCTCGCCGGTGGTATCTCGCCGCCATCTTGCAAGATGGCGTCGCAGTCTACGTGACACCGCGCCGCCAATCTTGTTTACTGTACATCATGTTCTCCAAATGGCGGTCGCCCAGCCCTGTTTACGAGATTTTGTGTAAAT
>JAZFAU010000317.1:0-2500 GCA_037178615.1 Dione vanillae | reverse complement strand
AAACAAATGACAAATGAATGAAATGTATACTCAATATTATTGGTAAAGAGTTCTATTTTCAAAATTTAAACTTATTTTTTTAATATAATTCTTTTAAGTTGCCAGTTCTAAAAACTTTCAGTTTGACCCTCGTATTACCTATCTGGAACTTTATCAGCAAGTTGTGAAGGCTGCCGTTAGTATTACATCCCTATATATAAGCCTTAAGGTCGAAGTTTAATTAAAAAAAATAAAAAAATTACCCAATACGTATCCCGTAGTCCCAAGGCGCGGTTTAACGCCGCAGCTGCGCAGTACGGGCGTCGTTTCACGATACAACGTCTGCGCCGGCCCGTGGAGAGACGGCAGACGAGCACGGCGGGACGGTGGAGGGTGTTTGGCATTATTTGTATCTGTGGTAGGGAAAAATTGGTAAACTCGAATGTTCCGTATGTACTTGTGTGAGGTAAATTGTGGTAAAAAATGGTAAAGTGTGAAGTTTCCGTACGTTTTTGTGTAAGGTAAATTGTGGTAAAAAATGGTAAAGTGTGGAGGTTAAGTACGTATTTATGGAAAGGTCTTTGACATTATTTGTATCTGTGGTAGAGAAAAATTGGTAAACGCGAATGTTCCGTATGTACTTGTGTAAGGTAAATTGTGGTAAAAAAATGGTAAAGTGCGAAGGTTCCGTACGTATTTATGGAAAGGTGTTTGGCATTATTTGTATCTGTGGTAAAAACAGTTGATAAACCATGGAAAGGTGTTTATTATTATATTACGAATAGTTACATTTACACTTACGTGAAAAGCGCACGCGCAAGAGAGACATACATAGTTGTAAACACTTTCTCATTCATTTCATTCATTTCATTCATTTCATTCATTTCATTCATTTCATTCATTTCATTCATTTCATTCATTTCATTCATTTCATTCATTTCATTCATTTCATTCATTTCATTCATTTCATTCATTTCATTCATTTCATTCATTTCATTCATTTCATTCATTTCATTCATTTCATTCATTTCATTCATTTCATTCATTTCATTCATTTCATTCATTTCATTCATTTCATTCATTTCATTCATTTCATTCATTTCATTCATTTCATTCATTTCATTCATTTCATTCATTTCATTCATTTCATTCATTTCATTCATTTCATTCATTTCATTCATTTCATTCATTTCATTCATTTCATTCATTTCATTCATTTCATTCATTTCATTCAGTTCATTCAGTTCATTCATTTCATTCATTTCATTCAACTGTAAACACATAAAGCCCTAGCCATAATGTTCTTGCATCTTCTGTCTCACTCATTCACATAAAAGGAAGCTTAAGTGCGAGAGAGACAGATATAGCACCTTTTCCTCAAAGCTGACTACAGTAACTCCGCGAGGCAACCGCAGCAGCGTGCAGAGCGCGTCCCTCGCATCTTCCGTCTCGCTCGCACTCGCGAGGGCCGCGCACACGCGAGAGAGACAGACATAGGGCCGGGACTGCTCCAATTGGGACATAACGCTTGAGAGTACTTCCTTTGTCTTTTGTGTATCTGTAATAGATATTGTTAAGATTTTCAAGTAATTTTGTTTTTTTTTTTAAATATGTGACAAATGAATATCAATTTAGAAAAAAAAGTATTTATATGTTTAAAAAAAAATCTTAAGCGAAAATAAAAATAGCTAGAAGTAGATTAATTCCCAAGAAATGTTTCGAAACGCCATAATTGAAGTGGAGAAGAAATGTAGGTACAATTTTTCTATATACATATATTTATCAGATTTTTTTAATAGCCTATATTATATAGAATAATCAATTTTATGTACAAAAGGTGAAAAATAATCGCCATAATATATTAATCGTGGAAGCGTTTTAATTGCGTACACTTAGAGAGGCGAGTTTTTGACATAGAATTTGACTTTTGGCACCGTTTTAAAGATTTCGAAAAGGCGGATTGGTGATAAATATAGCCGATGTTCGAACTTGAACAGTTCAATTGATAATTGATTAAACAAACTCCACACGTCAGCCATATTGGATTTGCTTGACATTTGACACTTGACATTTGAGCGCGCTTTTTGTCAGAACTGTCAAAACTGTCGACATAAGGAAATATGACGTAGTGTTAAGACACTCCGTTCTCTACTTCCCACTAAATTGTGAGTTGAGTGACGTAACTCAACGCTGCGCTTGTCTTGAACTAGGGCAAGAAAATGATATAAAATATTTCATTCCCCCTTAATGGGAATTGAACTCGTAATCGTTGCGTTTACAGTTAGACTCGTTCCTTAGTAATGAAATAGCAGATACCAGGAGTTCATGACTGAGTATAATTATTGCAATTAGTTTTAAATTTGTCATTCCCCTTCACGAGAATCGACCCCCAAACGTCGCTTTTACTAAACCACATAGTCATTGAAAGCAATTTAATAAAAAAAAATAGAATTTAATTACCTCCAAAACTAATAGTATACAAATTTTTTTTTTTTTTTCAAAAATTAAAAGGCCCGCTTTT
>JAZFAU010000316.1:32500-58739 GCA_037178615.1 Dione vanillae | reverse complement strand
GGATTCACCGTGCGGGTGCCGGGCCCATCGCGTTGTAGGAAGAGGAGCTCCGATCAGCGCTTGGGACTTGCGACCCAAGTGTAGGTTTAAAGGGGCCCCTTTAAAATGCATTAACGCTCACCTTCACTGTCCGAGCTCCTCCCACTACCTAACCAAATTCGAAAAGATTCTGCTAATGCCGCCTTTGAAGTACGTTCTAGAAATGTATTAGTAATAGTTCTAGACAGGCCGAGATCTTTTAGCAAGCTAAAGAGAGATTTCGCTGTTATACCTCTCGCTCCTACTTCTACCGCGTATGAATTTACTCTAAACCTATTCCTGGTCAGTTCGTTAGTAAGCTCGAAATATTTATTAAGTTTGAAGCTATGACTTTTAGGTATATTAGTCTCCCACGGAACTGTAAGTTCTACCAGTACTACGCGTTTTAGGTTTCGAGAATAAAGAAAAATATCAGGTCTGGATGACGAAACACCAATGTCCTCAGGGATTTTATACTGTTTCTCATACGTGTCCATCAAAAGAGTCCAATCAGGAGCTGGATCTAATATTGAGAAAGGTTTTTGCGTGTGTTTTTTAACAGAACCTTCTTTCACAAACTCTGTTGAACGTTTGCTGGTTGTAATGTTTCTCTGTGCTCTTGCTACTGAAAGACTAACGGCTTCACGTATAATTTCTAGTACCTTGTCATGGCGCCGCGAGTATTGACCACTTTCCAGGAGTACCCTACACCCCACCAGCATATGTTTAGCTGTCCCCACTGCCTCTTTACAGATGTAGCAAGATTTATCGGTAGCTTTACCCCATCTCACTAAATTACTTTGATCTGGAAGAGTCATTTGGAACGCATTCAGGTAGAATTTTAATAGTGCTGGAGACCAGTCATGAATTAGGGTGCGCCATTTTAAAGCTAAAGGGATACAAAATTCTCCCAGAGTTAGCCACTCGTTTTGCATTTCTAACCCCATTGCGTGCATCTTATACCTATCATTCTCGTCTTGCCGTATAAAAGATTTTATTATGTCCATATCTTGAACTTTCCTCTTTGATCCTAACCCTACTTTACTTGATTGTGCTCCTATCATAAATTGTTTATGGAACTTAAGTCTTGACTCGAGCTCTGGGACACTTCTGTCTTTTGGAAGTGAGGTAACAATCTCATCTCGTGATTTTCCCAGGATATGTGTTTTGGCAACTCTTAGATGTTTATAGAGCTCCGATGGTTTCTTTAATCTCAACCCAAAGTTATTTTTTTCCCTAAATAAGGTTGAGGTATCTGCCGAATGCGCTAGCCCAAGCCAAAACTTCAGTATCTTTATGACGCTTGCATCTAACTTAGCCAAGAGGGTTTTATTAAAATCATATACGAGGAAAGGCCAATTCAGACGTGATGTTAGAAAATTGTCGTATATCCAAACTTTTTTGACATTACTTATAGGTTGATGTTCTACCTTTTAAAGATCTGTCAAAAAGCTGTCGACTAGTACATCTAAAGATGGAGTACGGCCTTTATAATCTATTTTCTTGCCGAGAAATTTAAAAGGTGCCGCTTCGGAAACTATAGAAATGCTTTTACCATCTATTTTAAGTCCCGGATCGTATGAGGTATATTTAGTGTTTCGTCTACCCAGACATAAGCAGTGACACTTACTAGGTTTTGTCCTCATTCCCTTCGTCCACGCACAAAATTCTTCTACTTCATCCAATAGCAGCTGACATTGCTTTGGATTCCTAGTAAGTATCGCGAGATCGTCCGCAAAAGCAAGAATGGATTCTGTGTATTTATTGTTTAACTTAAACCGATAACCCCATTTTCTCTCATGTTTAATTAAATTATCTATTAAAATATTTATGACGATATTAAATATTATTGGGGATAAACAACAACCCTGGAAAAGACCTACTCTATAGCTTAAAGGTTTTGAATTACCGTTTTTTGAGGTTATAACGAATTTTAATTTTGAATAGTATGACGCGATTATGTTGCTTACTATTGTAGGAAAGTTGTACCATTTTAAAGCAAACATCAATAGATCGTGTTGTACTGATCCGAACGCGTTTTCTAAATCTATCCAACATACCGTAATTTGCCTCTCACACTTTCTGGCGTCTTTTAAGCTTTCGGTTAACAAAGTATTATGCTCCAGGCATCCAGAAATTCCAGGTAGGAACCCTTTCTGGTAGTTCGGCCTGAAGTACCTATTGCTAATCATAAAATGGGTCATTTTCGTTTGAAATATTGAGAAAAAGATTTTAGACAAAGTATTCGTAAGAGCAATCGGCCTAGTATCCTTTGGATCCGTTACCCGGTCTTTTTTGGGAATGAGGACAAATATCGCTTCTCCAAATGACGTAGGTATTTGCTTTCTTGACCAGATTTTACCATATAAGTTGTGGAGGTGTTTACGAACAGATGAACATTTTTTGTAAACTATATAGGGGATACCATCAGGACCTGGAGCTGATTTAGATGGTTTCTTTTTGATTTGATTATTTATTTCCTCTAAAGTTGGTGGGTCAACTTGAAAGTCAACGTGAGGAATCTCAGGTCGTTGGTTGTTTGGCTCCATATATAGCCTTTCTATATTAGGCACTTCGTACGTGATTTTATAATGTTCATAAGTTGCCTCATCGGTCAAGAGAAGCTTACCTCTATCTTCCTTAAAAATGTTTTTAGAGTACTCAAAAGGATTTTTATCGAAAGCAACCTCGTGTTTTGCCCGATCAAAATTTGTATGACGTTCCGCGATCTGTATCGATATACCCTGAATTAATTTCAAGGTTGACCGTAGCGCCCTAGACAATTGGTGACTAAGATAATTATCGCCTAGAGCTTTGGCCGCACGAAGATTCTTTTTTAGCTCTCTTTTTTTCCTCCTCATTTTCGACTTGAACGCGTTTTCTTTGTTTTTACGAGCGTAATGATTTGAAGGTGGATATATTTCGTTGAAATAGTCATAAATAGTTTTTTGGAAAGTCTCTACTTGCATGTCTAACTCCTGCTTCGAGCCCGGATGCTCTAACAGGACCGCTAATCGTTCGTCGTGTACTTTCCATGTCGATTGCTTTAAATTGGGAATGCTAAGACGTGTCCGGGTGGAAATGGACTCCTGATATTTTTCACTCAATGGCTCACCATGGGACATATGAGGGTCAACTCTATCCGCAGTGATAGTCGAAGAGCTTACCGACGATAGCCGTGCTTCAACACCATCATGTGTTTTAAGATGTTTAATATACCAGGCTCTTCTCTTGTAATTTTTCCCGCACGTGGGGCATTTCAAGTCCGTATTCGCGCCGCTTTCGTTGTTTGTTCCAACCGGTGGACAGATCTTCCGCCCCCCCTCTCGGACTGTCCCAGGGGTATTTTTCTTTTTCGGACTTTTAGCTTTTATGATTTCCTGGGCTTGGCTTGCTAGGCCATTGCCCTCGGCTGTCTTTCCAACAGTCAGCTGTCTTCCCAGCTGCCAGCTGTCTTTCCAGCAGTCAACTGTCTTTCCAGCGTCATCCCGTCTCTCCGGGTTGTCATTTTAAATGAGAAGAAACTGCTTAGCATTCCATGGATTCACCGTGCGGGTGCCGGGCCCATCGCGTTGTAGGAAGAGGAGCTCCGATCAGCGCTTGGGACTTGCGACCCAAGTGTAGGTTTAAAGGGGCCCCTTTAAAATGCATTAACGCTCACCTTCACTGTCCGAGCTCCTCCCACTACCTAACCAAATTCGAAAAGATTCTGCTAATGCCGCCTTTGAAGTACGTTCTAGAAATGTATTAGTAATAGTTCTAGACAGGCCGAGATCTTTTAGCAAGCTAAAGAGAGATTTCGCTGTTATACCTCTCGCTCCTACTTCTACCGCGTATGAATTTACTCTAAACCTATTCCTGGTCAGTTCGTTAGTAAGCTCGAAATATTTATTAAGTTTGAAGCTATGACTTTTAGGTATATTAGTCTCCCACGGAACTGTAAGTTCTACCAGTACTACGCGTTTTAGGTTTCGAGAATAAAGAAAAATATCAGGTCTGGATGACGAAACACCAATGTCCTCAGGGATTTTATACTGTTTCTCATACGTGTCCATCAAAAGAGTCCAATCAGGAGCTGGATCTAATATTGAGAAAGGTTTTTGCGTGTGTTTTTTAACAGAACCTTCTTTCACAAACTCTGTTGAACGTTTGCTGGTTGTAATGTTTCTCTGTGCTCTTGCTACTGAAAGACTAACGGCTTCACGTATAATTTCTAGTACCTTGTCATGGCGCCGCGAGTATTGACCACTTTCCAGGAGTACCCTACACCCCACCAGCATATGTTTAGCTGTCCCCACTGCCTCTTTACAGATGTAGCAAGATTTATCGGTAGCTTTACCCCATCTCACTAAATTACTTTGATCTGGAAGAGTCATTTGGAACGCATTCAGGTAGAATTTTAATAGTGCTGGAGACCAGTCATGAATTAGGGTGCGCCATTTTAAAGCTAAAGGGATACAAAATTCTCCCAGAGTTAGCCACTCGTTTTGCATTTCTAACCCCATTGCGTGCATCTTATACCTATCATTCTCGTCTTGCCGTATAAAAGATTTTATTATGTCCATATCTTGAACTTTCCTCTTTGATCCTAACCCTACTTTACTTGATTGTGCTCCTATCATAAATTGTTTATGGAACTTAAGTCTTGACTCGAGCTCTGGGACACTTCTGTCTTTTGGAAGTGAGGTAACAATCTCATCTCGTGATTTTCCCAGGATATGTGTTTTGGCAACTCTTAGATGTTTATAGAGCTCCGATGGTTTCTTTAATCTCAACCCAAAGTTATTTTTTTCCCTAAATAAGGTTGAGGTATCTGCCGAATGCGCTAGCCCAAGCCAAAACTTCAGTATCTTTATGACGCTTGCATCTAACTTAGCCAAGAGGGTTTTATTAAAATCATATACGAGGAAAGGCCAATTCAGACGTGATGTTAGAAAATTGTCGTATATCCAAACTTTTTTGACATTACTTATAGGTTGATGTTCTACCTTTTCAAGATCTGTCAAAAAGCTGTCGACTAGTACATCTAAAGATGGAGTACGGCCTTTATAATCTATTTTCTTGCCGAGAAATTTAAAAGGTGCCGCTTCGGAAACTATAGAAATGCTTTTACCATCTATTTTAAGTCCCGGATCGTATGAGGTATATTTAGTGTTTCGTCTACCCAGACATAAGCAGTGACACTTACTAGGTTTTGTCCTCATTCCCTTCGTCCACGCACAAAATTCTTCTACTTCATCCAATAGCAGCTGACATTGCTTTGGATTCCTAGTAAGTATCGCGAGATCGTCCGCAAAAGCAAGAATGGATTCTGTGTATTTATTGTTTAACTTAAACCGATAACCCCATTTTCTCTCATGTTTAATTAAATTATCTATTAAAATATTTATGACGATATTAAATATTATTGGGGATAAACAACAACCCTGGAAAAGACCTACTCTATAGCTTAAAGGTTTTGAATTACCGTTTTTTGAGGTTATAACGAATTTTAATTTTGAATAGTATGACGCGATTATGTTGCTTACTATTGTAGGAAAGTTGTACCATTTTAAAGCAAACATCAATAGATCGTGTTGTACTGATCCGAACGCGTTTTCTAAATCTATCCAACATACCGTAATTTGCCTCTCACACTTTCTGGCGTCTTTTAAGCTTTCGGTTAACAAAGTATTATGCTCCAGGCATCCAGAAATTCCAGGTAGGAACCCTTTCTGGTAGTTCGGCCTGAAGTACCTATTGCTAATCATAAAATGGGTCATTTTCGTTTGAAATATTGAGAAAAAGATTTTAGACAAAGTATTCGTAAGAGCAATCGGCCTAGTATCCTTTGGATCCGTTACCCGGTCTTTTTTGGGAATGAGGACAAATATCGCTTCTCCAAATGACGTAGGTATTTGCTTTCTTGACCAGATTTTACCATATAAGTTGTGGAGGTGTTTACGAACAGATGAACATTTTTTGTAAACTATATAGGGGATACCATCAGGACCTGGAGCTGATTTAGATGGTTTCTTTTTGATTTGATTATTTATTTCCTCTAAAGTTGGTGGGTCAACTTGAAAGTCAACGTGAGGAATCTCAGGTCGTTGGTTGTTTGGCTCCATATATAGCCTTTCTATATTAGGCACTTCGTACGTGATTTTATAATGTTCATAAGTTGCCTCATCGGTCAAGAGAAGCTTACCTCTATCTTCCTTAAAAATGTTTTTAGAGTACTCAAAAGGATTTTTATCGAAAGCAACCTCGTGTTTTGCCCGATCAAAATTTGTATGACGTTCCGCGATCTGTATCGATATACCCTGAATTAATTTCAAGGTTGACCGTAGCGCCCTAGACAATTGGTGACTAAGATAATTATCGCCTAGAGCTTTGGCCGCACGAAGATTCTTTTTTAGCTCTCTTTTTTTCCTCCTCATTTTCGACTTGAACGCGTTTTCTTTGTTTTTACGAGCGTAATGATTTGAAGGTGGATATATTTCGTTGAAATAGTCATAAATAGTTTTTTGGAAAGTCTCTACTTGCATGTCTAACTCCTGCTTCGAGCCCGGATGCTCTAACAGGACCGCTAATCGTTCGTCGTGTACTTTCCATGTCGATTGCTTTAAATTGGGAATGCTAAGACGTGTCCGGGTGGAAATGGACTCCTGATATTTTTCACTCAATGGCTCACCATGGGACATATGAGGGTCAACTCTATCCGCAGTGATAGTCGAAGAGCTTACCGACGATAGCCGTGCTTCAACACCATCATGTGTTTTAAGATGTTTAATATACCAGGCTCTTCTCTTGTAATTTTTCCCGCACGTGGGGCATTTCAAGTCCGTATTCGCGCCGCTTTCGTTGTTTGTTCCAACCGGTGGACAGATCTTCCGCCCCCCCTCTCGGACTGTCCCAGGGGTATTTTTCTTTTTCGGACTTTTAGCTTTTATGATTTCCTGGGCTTGGCTTGCTAGGCCATTGCCCTCGGCTGTCTTTCCAACAGTCAGCTGTCTTCCCAGCTGCCAGCTGTCTTTCCAGCAGTCAACTGTCTTTCCAGCGTCATCCCGTCTCTCCGGGTTGTCATTTTAAATGAGAAGAAACTGCTTAGCATTCCATGGATTCACCGTGCGGGTGCCGGGCCCATCGCGTTGTAGGAAGAGGAGCTCCGATCAGCGCTTGGGACTTGCGACCCAAGTGTAGGTTTAAAGGGGCCCCTTTAAAATGCATTAACGCTCACCTTCACTGTCCGAGCTCCTCCCACTACCTAACCAAATTCGAAAAGATTCTGCTAATGCCGCCTTTGAAGTACGTTCTAGAAATGTATTAGTAATAGTTCTAGACAGGCCGAGATCTTTTAGCAAGCTAAAGAGAGATTTCGCTGTTATACCTCTCGCTCCTACTTCTACCGCGTATGAATTTACTCTAAACCTATTCCTGGTCAGTTCGTTAGTAAGCTCGAAATATTTATTAAGTTTGAAGCTATGACTTTTAGGTATATTAGTCTCCCACGGAACTGTAAGTTCTACCAGTACTACGCGTTTTAGGTTTCGAGAATAAAGAAAAATATCAGGTCTGGATGACGAAACACCAATGTCCTCAGGGATTTTATACTGTTTCTCATACGTGTCCATCAAAAGAGTCCAATCAGGAGCTGGATCTAATATTGAGAAAGGTTTTTGCGTGTGTTTTTTAACAGAACCTTCTTTCACAAACTCTGTTGAACGTTTGCTGGTTGTAATGTTTCTCTGTGCTCTTGCTACTGAAAGACTAACGGCTTCACGTATAATTTCTAGTACCTTGTCATGGCGCCGCGAGTATTGACCACTTTCCAGGAGTACCCTACACCCCACCAGCATATGTTTAGCTGTCCCCACTGCCTCTTTACAGATGTAGCAAGATTTATCGGTAGCTTTACCCCATCTCACTAAATTACTTTGATCTGGAAGAGTCATTTGGAACGCATTCAGGTAGAATTTTAATAGTGCTGGAGACCAGTCATGAATTAGGGTGCGCCATTTTAAAGCTAAAGGGATACAAAATTCTCCCAGAGTTAGCCACTCGTTTTGCATTTCTAACCCCATTGCGTGCATCTTATACCTATCATTCTCGTCTTGCCGTATAAAAGATTTTATTATGTCCATATCTTGAACTTTCCTCTTTGATCCTAACCCTACTTTACTTGATTGTGCTCCTATCATAAATTGTTTATGGAACTTAAGTCTTGACTCGAGCTCTGGGACACTTCTGTCTTTTGGAAGTGAGGTAACAATCTCATCTCGTGATTTTCCCAGGATATGTGTTTTGGCAACTCTTAGATGTTTATAGAGCTCCGATGGTTTCTTTAATCTCAACCCAAAGTTATTTTTTTCCCTAAATAAGGTTGAGGTATCTGCCGAATGCGCTAGCCCAAGCCAAAACTTCAGTATCTTTATGACGCTTGCATCTAACTTAGCCAAGAGGGTTTTATTAAAATCATATACGAGGAAAGGCCAATTCAGACGTGATGTTAGAAAATTGTCGTATATCCAAACTTTTTTGACATTACTTATAGGTTGATGTTCTACCTTTTCAAGATCTGTCAAAAAGCTGTCGACTAGTACACTTAAAGAGGAGTACGGCCTTTATACTCTATTTTCTTGCCAGAAATTTTAAACGGTGCCGCTTCGGCAACGATAGAATGCTTTTTAACCATCTATTTTAAGTCCCGGATCGTATGAGTATATTAATGTTTTCGTCTACCCAGACATAACAGTGACACTTACTAGGTTTTGTCCGTCATTTCCCTTCGTCACGCCCAAAATTCGTCTACTTCATCCAATAGCAGCTGACATTGCTTGGATTCCGAGTAGTATCGCGAGATCGTCCGCAAAATCCAGAATGGATTTCTGTTTCGTTATTGTTTAACTTAAAACCGATAACCCCATTTGTCTCTCATGTTTAATTAAATTATCTATTAAAATATTTAATGACTATATTAGATATTATTGGGGATAAACAACAACCCTGTAAAAAGACCTACTCTATAGCTTAAAGGTTTTGAATTACCGTTTTTTTGAGGTTATACGAATAAATTTGCAATCCACGTGTGTTTTGTGTTTTAAGGTATTTATTAATCATTTAGAGTTTTATTTTGTCAGTGTGAATCTCGGGCTTATATTCTATAAATCAATGTCTAACTACACTCAATAAACAAAAATCCTACGGAATTTATTAATTTTCTTTTACCATTTTCATTGTACCAGCTTCCCTAGGCGGCACAACTGCGTTGTTTATCGGAGCCAGCGTGTTGACTGTCGTAGAGACGATCCTCTTCATCATCAGATGTATCGTATCTTATGTGATTGAATGGCATAATGAGAGGCGGTTCAGAATTCAATCATAACAAGGTGTACTCGTACATAAAATGTAAACCATACCATGTAAAAAGTTGTGACGACGTTTATGTCTTAAACGTTATTGCTTTAATGATTTCATAAATGATAACACGCCTTGTAAATGAAATGCTCGCTCCAGTCTAGTTCTACAGTATCGTTGTCACTAATAAGAGTTGTTGAATTGTAAATTTTTGCCAAATTTAAAAAAAGAGATAAGAAATTGAGAAAGTTCCGCTGAGTTTCTTGCTTTCGGTTCTTCTCAGGTCTGAGGCATTAAATTTAGCGAACCGGTGGTAAATTAAATGAATTATTTAACGTTCAAAAAATGAACCATGTAACTTCACATTTTGAATAAAATTATTTGACTTTGACTTTGACTTTGATTTTGTAATGTAAATAAATAGTAAAATCAATGGCTAAGGGTCCATATGACATCCCATTCCATCTCATAGAATTACCTTTTTTCAATTAAGTTTGAAAGTTCTCACTACAATTCGGTTTTGTGTAGTTTTTATATAAAACTGATTTAATTACTTTTTTTACCTTTTTTCTCATTTTAGCTTGTCCGTATTAAATATCTATAATTAAATCGATTAAATTCATCTAAATCGATCGATTAAATTCATAAAAAAAATTAAATCTAAATCGATTCTGTACCCGAATTTGTTGTTATTTTTTTTCAACCTGATTTCTGATTGTCTGTGAACGCTAGTGTCAGAATGACTTATCCGATTTAGGTGCGGTTTCCCCTTATACATCGTGGTAAGCTTCAATTAATATTTACTGTTTGATTCATGTCAATTAATATACTATATATATATTCTGTACCTTTAATAGTATTTAATGAAAATTTTATGAAACTTCATCTTGTCTTTTACTAAGAGCTGAGTTCACCACTTGCTGATTAAACCTCAAAATGGGAAATATGTTCCTTATCTCGCAGATAGCAACAAATTTTGATTTCACAGATTCATGATAGAAATATCAAGCAAACAAAGACCTATTTTAACTAACAGGCTTTATCCTATATAGATAGCATTAACTACCAGCTAAGTATCTGATGTCAAATTGGGCCTAAAATTTGCGATTGTTGATCTAAAGGTTAACCATTTTTCGAACGGTCAGTGGTTGTTGCTCGCTTGTAAGCTTTCATCCACGATATCTATATGTTTAATACAGTGTAAAGAAAAGCTTTACTGTAAATTATATTATTTTACGGGGACGGTGAAAGCAGGAACTAGGAAACGGAGTGTCTTAACACTAGGTTAAAATGGTTCCTGCAGTTTCCTATGCCTACCCTGCCATGTGGGGGATAAAAACGTGAACCTAAGCTAAAAAATCTTATTTTAAACCCACACTTTTCTCGACCACGACTCGAGACACAGATAGTGCCTTCATAAAAATGTCAATCTTCAAAACTGCTTTTGACACTACGTTATAGATTTTTGTGTAACTATATTTAGTATTCGGTAATATTATTGTTTCTATTTTGCTATTTGTTGATATTTTACGTATTGTTTATTTTTTGACGGAAATATTTTCAAATAAAATTTACCTCTTCGCCACGACGACGGTCCTCAGATTTGTGAATTTGATTCCTTAAAATCATCCACTCATGCTCATCAACTAGCTTGGTTACTCCAGTTGTAAGTAAAAGTAATACTAAAAACTAAACTAAAATTGTAAAAATTATAGTTTTTTGTTATCTTTATAAATTCATTGTAAAATAATTAATAAAACGCTATGGTGGCTTGTAATTAACTGAACTGTTTTATTTAAATATCTTTGCATATAGTATGTATGAATGACAACAGGTGGCGCTAGTTATATTTTGTTACACAGATCTAACAATAATAACGGACCAAGACTCTTTAGTGTCGTAATTTAAAAAAGAAGAGAAAAGGATATACTATTTACTAGTTTCTCGACCTAGCCTAGTCAGTCTGTATCAATCTGTATCATAAAGATTTTAGTATGAAGTCTTTTAAAAGAGCCCTTATAAAAGTTCTAGCATGACGCCTCAAGTGGTACATGTTTATGGAAAATCAATTTTCAACGTCTAAATGATTATTATTTATTAATTTAACTCTATTAAATAAGTACATAGTAAGAAATCATTGTGCTTGCAAGTTCCGAGAAAAGAGCTTTTTAAGAAGGCTTTTCGATGAGATCAGAAGGTCTACGTTACAATGCGCATTTAATTTCTTGAAAAGGTCTTAAAAACATCATTCATATGTAAGATCTGAAGTCCAAGTCATAAAAAAGTGATTGGAGACAGGTGCCTACCGGGTAATAAAAGACAGTAAACTATACTATACATATAATATTAATATGTGCGAATCTGAGCCTAAAAACAAGAATGCTTCTCGCTGTAGATGAGGGAACTGGGTCTCACTGTCACCCGCGCCCCCGCTGATGCCTTGATGTCACGCCTCTATAGACTCGGAAGCCAAGTGACAAAGGAAAGGTCACGAAGAGAGGTCGTACGTGTAAAAAGTGTAAGGGCTTGTACTGCCAATTCCGATAGCCCTTCTATTTTTTTTTTTTAGCTTCACGCTTTATCCCGCACAAGGCAGGGTAGGCAGAGGGAACTGCAGGTGCCGTGGGAACCTAGTGTTAAGACACTCCGTTGCTTAGCCCCTGCTTCCTCGATCCCTGCTTTCCGCCGTTTTCGAGGCATTGCGTGTTGAGTGGCGGAACTCAATGCCGCGCTTTGCCTAGTTTACCAGAGGAAAGGTTTGCGAAGAATATGAAAATAGAAAAATCCATCTTCCCCGACTGGGAATCGAACCCAGACACCGTCGCACAAACAGGCAGACGTTGCGCCTCTGCGCCACGACGGTCCGATAAACCTTGATGGCGTTAAATGCGTTCTCAAAGATCTTAATCCTATGTCCTTAAGGACAACATTTCCAATAAGCTCCTGATGAATGAGCTCCTATCTCCTGACTCAATTCATGTCTGTATTGGTTCAAATATTCAAACTTTTACGCTCTTCTAGTATGCCCCTTCCCTAAATCCCTACTAATAGATAACTTTGATATTCGCGATATTTATATATTTTTTATTAAACATTTTAAACAGATTATTTACGTATATTATATTTTTTGTTGGAAACCCGACGTTTGGAACACTTTGCAGCAGCCAGTGGTCGCGGACACACAAAAAATCCGTTGAAATTGTTTTATTTAAAGTGCCCCTTCGCTATCGAAAGGAAGGAAGCCACAGTAATAGCCTCGAAAGCGAGTCGACCTACGCAACAGTTACAGATCTCATAATTAGATTAGATACTATAATATATTATGACAGCCAGCCTAAATAGATAAATAAACATTAAAGAAATTAGCATTCATTATGAAACTAAACACATTATATATTATCTGTATTGTACTTTCAAACATTTAGGCTCATAGCACACGGCGTATTTTAAACGCGCCTAAGACGCGCGTTCCGGAAACGCGCGTCTTCGGCGCCGTAGACGCTGATATTTGCGTTTACATTGATGAAATAAAAGCGCGCGTCTGACGCACGTTCAACGCGCGTTTGAAGCTATACAAACGCGCGTACAAAGGAGTGTAGTAGGTGCGTGGGCGGGGCGGGCCATTGTACAAGTGAAGAAGAGGAGAGTCTGATCAAAACGCAAAAGCTACGCGCGATCACAGCGGCTCTGTTCGCTGTATCTGCGCGTATACGCGGAGTAGACGCGCGTTTTATGATCTCCTCGTGTGCTTAGATTACAAGGTTGCGATCGACTGTCGTTTGAATCGCGTATACGCGCGTAATATGCGCGTCGTCTGCGCGTTTAAAATACGCCGTGTGCTATGGCCCTTAACTAAACATTTATTATATTTGCATTTATATATAATAAATATAATGTAAATTTAAAAGGCAAGTAGTCTAATCATAATTTAATATTAATTTTTTTATATAATATAAAGTAAAAAAACTGGTAGACGTTTTCTTATCGGAAATAACACGTTTTATGCGTTTATTTTAAATATACATACAAAATCAGAGTGACGAAGACACTCTCGGAAAATATTAATATGTATACCTTTAAAAGATGAGATCATCTTAAATCTTGTCATTCTTGATAAGTTTTGTTTTGCGCCGCTGCGTGTTACTGGACGTTGTTTAGAAAAAAAATTGATTGAGATATCATTTTTAAAGTATTATTTAATTATCAATACATTGAAATTATTGGAAAAAATGTTCATAATAAGAAAATGTAAGTTTTGACGAAAATAATTGTATATATTAGGTAAAATTCATTGTTTTGAGGTTATGAATAACTTGTGATAGAATCAAAGCAGAAACCGAACGCGTCACGATGAATAACTGTCAATGTCAAAAAGCCCCTCCTCTATGAGGCGAATGTTTTTATTGAAATTTCGAAAATCATAACATACATTAGATAATCGAACGGACGAACGAACGAAAATATGTTTTTATATATAATTACTTACACATACAGTGGTATATTCTATTTAATATCCGTTTTGTTTACGTTTATTTCAACGTTACATGCAGTTCTACCTTTGGGCCTCGATGTTGGCTTGTTGGGCGTAGCAGCGTATTATTTTACAAGATTGAGGAAGCCAGATCGAGGCAATGTGGAATATATCTTCGGACCAGAGCCAGGGTCCAAGGAGGCCGAAATATATCCAGAGAAAGTGGTTAAAGGAATAGCACATAGAGGTGCTGGTTGGGATGCACCAGAGAACACTCTAGAAGCTTTTAAATATGTTAGTAATGTTTTTTTTTTATATATATATAATATTATATTAATGAAAACTATATAATATGTGTTGATTTTTTGTTATCTTTCATATTAGTATTGCAAAACTCATAATTGTATATTTGGTTTTTAATAATGTTTTTGAAATTAGTTAACATATTTTCCAAAGTATTTGTTTGAAATCCTACTTAGTTAATTATTTTTCTGCATTATTCAGCATATATTTCTAATGTACAATTAGATGAAGCTGTTCAAATTGAAGGTCATTTTAATTAATGAAATTATAGAGTGCTCTCCTTGCTTTTTGAATGAATTTTTTTTAAAGATAAATTTTTTAAAAAATTTTTAATGTATATATTATTATTTCTGTGTTGAATTGTGTATATATAGTGTATTGGATTATATTAACACAAATGTATCTGAAATTGGTAGAGAATAGATGAATAACACTTACTAATCAGCAAGTGAACAGAAGTAGGTTTAGAGTTTATTTTTATATGGTAGAAGGAGAATATAGAGGTTTATTATATATTAATAATACTCTTAATAGACTAAAGTGAGGCTAAAAGACCTTAGCCCCTCTAAAATTATATCTTACATAGTAAATTTCTGGAATGTACTTTAAAAATGGCAATAACTTTTGTACTATATAAAATTTTCTTCAATCTTCTTGTTTCAGTGTGTTGAAAGCGAATGTAACTTTGTGGAGCTTGACGTAAGAACAACTAAAGACGGTCAGTTAATTCTTCTTCATGACGAAGGATTGGAAAGACTGACATGGAGTTCGGAAATAAAAGATGTTAGACAAACAGATTGGGATAGTATAAAGAATATTGATGTGGGTGCTTTACATGTCAATAGGTAAGCTTATTTATTTTATTTTTATAATTTTATAATTACACTATATCCAGTATATGATAGGGTAGGCAGAACTTAGTTCTTTCTTTATAAAACAATGCATATTGTGTAGTGGTAATCAATACCAACTACTTATTCCTTATCTACTTTCCAATATGGTTCTTTACTTCTTCGGGACTCAGGTAATCATATTTACAGCGAAATGCTTTGCAGCTAAGTACGTTAAAAATCCAAATTAGAATAAAAATTTTAAATACAGAAAATTAAATTATTTAGTTCCCTCTGAACATTATAAAAATCCCAGTTCCCAGTGAAACATTATAAAAATGCATGTTTAAAATAAATCCAGTTTACATGCTTCACCTATAACAAAACTTTACATAAAAGTTCCATTCAGTTCTATGGTAACGGTGTTCCGAACGTGCCAAAACATAAAAGTTAGTAATAGATAATATTTTACATTAGCTGTTCTTTTTCTGTCACTTGCCGTCTCCTATGCGTCATCTGTCATCTGTCAACTGTCACCTGCCCTCTGTCTTCTAACTTTTTAATTTTCTTTTCAGGCATAGATTTAAAGAGGTACATCTTTGCCTCCTTGAAGATGCTATAGAATATCTTTTGTCTAAAGATGCCAAAATGATTATAGATGTGAAAGGGCAAGATGCACAGGTAATTATATATAATATATAAAAACAAAAATTAAAAATATATAGGGTGTAAAAAAATACTTATTGTTAATTAAAATTAAAATACTCTTGCATTTGTCTAAGCGAAAGTTGTCAATTGCATCATTGTATCACAATTTTACTATTATTTTATAATATATAAACGGTGGAAAAGTATTTTGTGTCCAATAGTCCATATATTGAGAAAGGCTATAATATATAAGGCTATAGACTACAGTACTACCCGCTGTATGATCAGACCGCTTGGATGATTTCCATTAGGTGCGAGTTCAAAACCTATTGCATTTAAATTTATTATATTTTCTTTGAGTGCTTTTTTTAATTGTTGAAACTTTGTCCAAACGTTTTGTATTTAATTTTTTTTTTAATATTTTTAGGTAATAAATGGTATTGTTGAGACGTTCTCATCTCGACCCACCCTGTATAAGCATGCAGTTGTTACTGCCTTCAATCCTTTCGTTCTCTACCAGGTGGGTTCTTAACATAGTTTATTGTTTATTAATATATAGTTGGGAATCTCTTTGGAAACGAGATAGATAGATAGATAGATATACTCTTTATTGTACACCCATATGATATGACAATGAGAAACACTATTTAAATAAAATATACAATAGGCGACCTTATCGCTATAATAGCGATCTCTTCCAGGCAACCTTAAGGCATAGGAAATAATGGGGAGGAAAATGGGGTTGAGGGTGTGAATAAATATAATTATTATGAATAGTAATTAAAATGCATACTAATAAAATATATACATAAACATGTACACATGTACATATACATAAATATATACATAAACATGTACGAGGGTAGTCTTAGATGATAAACACTATAACAGCGATGACGTCACTACGTCACTCGCGTCTGTCGCACGACATACAGACGACGTGTGTGTTGGGAGGGGACTGCTGTGAGGTGTTGTTGTGAAGTGGTTTACCTACTTGTAAACGCGACAATTTGTGGGTTCGATTCCCATGAGGGGAAGGTGGATTTTTCTATTATCATTTTCTTCGCTCTGACAATAAGGCAAAGCGCAGCGTTGAGTTTCGCCACTCAATACGTAATGCCTCGAAAAAGTCGGAAAGCGGGGAAGGAGAAAGCAGGGACTAAGCAACGGAGTGTCTTAACACTAGGTTCATATGGTTCCTGCAGTTCTCGCTGCCTACCCTGCCATGCGGGATAAAGCGTGAAGACACAAAAAAAATTTTTCTTTAAAATAAACTCTAACCACTTCTGTTTTTTTAATTACATATATTAAAATAAATATAATAATGTACAGATACGTAAAAAGGATCCGGAAATAGTAGGCGCTATCAGCTATCGGCCATATTGTTTTAGTGCCAAGGAATATGACGCCGAGAATGGACCTAGACACCCTAGGTGAGGATATTGTATTTATTTCATTCATTCATTCGTTCACATTCGTTTCGTTCACTCATTCAGTCATTCATTTTGTTCAACTAGTAGGAAATATAATATATACTGTTTATATATATATATATATATATATATATATATATATATATATATATATATATATATATATATATATATATATATATATATATATATATATATATATATATATATATATATATATATATATATATATATATATATATATATATATATATATATATATATATATATATATATATATATATATATATATATATATATATATATATATATATATATATATATATATATATATATATATATATATATATATATATATATATATATATATATAAAGCGACATATAGTATGCCATGTGAAAGACATCACTCAATATAGAAAACTCAATAAATAAATAAATAAATAAAAGTTCCTCTTCAATATCTATTAGAAAAAACCCTATCTAAATGCTTCGCGGAGTTAAAGCGAGGCGGAGCGAAGCTTAAAGCGCAAAAAATATAGTTTAGTGATTTTTTTTATTTCTTCATTCGTATCGTTTCATTCAGTCATTCATTCATTTCGTTCAACCATTCACTTTTTTTTTATGTTTTTTTTTTTAGTAAAAACAATAGCAATTAATATGAAACAGTAAAAAAATATATTTTTTTATGATTTTTAAAGTGTTAACACTCTCAACTTTCTCTCGCCAAACGATCGTACTTTAATAATCTTTGTTTAAAAGTGACGCTCATAACGGAATAAGTTAATAAACAATATAAAGATTCAAATTTTTAAAGGTTCCCTTTGAGTGTATTATAATTAAAGTGCCTTCGTCTTCATACGTTACAGGTTCGACAACTTGTTCTATCACATGGCGTGTCGAACTGCCGACCTGTTCCATTCACTGGTGTGGCGGTACACGGCCAGCTGGTGTTCCGTCAGCGCGGTTTTGCTTCACAAGGATATTGTTAGTCCGTGAGTGGGTCTTTTTTATGTATTTTTCGGGTAAAAGGCGAGATTTTGAATGGATGAATGAGTGAATGGGTGAGCTGGTGAATGAAGTAATTATGGTGTTAAGTAAGGGAGCTTGTTTTTTTAGTGTCGTGGCGCAGCGTGTATCTGTAAAGGCGACGGATTGTGAGTTCGATTCCCGTGAAGGGAGGATGGGTTTTTTCATATCGATTTTCGTCGCTCTGGCATTAATTAGGTAAAGCGCGGCGTTGAGTTCCGTCACTCAACACGCAATGCAATGGAGAGTCTTAACACAAAGTTTCTTTTGCATATCCTCCTATGAGCGGGATAAAGCGTGAAGTTAAAAAAAAAATAAACTAAATTTATTATTATGAAATGTTTCTAATTATGCGTCTTAAATTAACTATAAAATTCTAGTTTCTTTGTCGATCTCACAGATAATAGAAATAAAATGGCTGAAAATCTGTGGTGAAATTTGACACTGATTAATTATTAACAAGATGCGGGGTTAAACGACGCGTCTCGCGTACAAAGCAGAATGTTTATGTATAGTACACCAAAAAAAATTAAAAATGAAATAAATATTTGAATTATCTGTAATAAATATAAAATAAAGGTTCAAATGGTCTCTACTAAATATATTTTTTTTAGATTCACGCTTTTATCCCGCACACGGCAGGGTAGGTAGAAGGAAGTACAGGAACCATCGAACCTAGTGTTAAGACACTCAGTTGCTTAGTCCCTGCTTACTCCGTCGCCGCTTTCGACATTTTTCGAGGCATTGCGTGTTGAGTGGCGGAACTCAACGCCGCGCTTTGCCTAGGTGCCAGAGCGAAGAAAATGGAAATAGAGAAATCCATATTCCCCGACTGGAAATTGAACCCAGAAACTGTCGCGTTACAGGCAGACGTTGCGCCTCTGCGTCACGGCAGTTAAAATAATTTAATTAACCACTAAATAAAAATTAAATCTTCTAATTCTATCTATTACTAGAAGCGAAGCGTCATATTGGAAATCTCAAGGCGTCCGCTGCATCGGCTGGAGTGTGAACCGGCCCTTGGAGAAGCTGTACTGGCGCGGAGGGCTGAAGTGCCCTTATTTGGCCAACACTCTTCTTGGAGAGCCCAAGGTTAGTGTCTTTCGTTCATTCGTTCACTCGGTCATTTATTTCTTTTTATTTTATAAGATTTTAATTTTTTTTTTAACATTTGCTTGGGCTGCGTGAACTTTTGACGTGACAACGTCTTAAATTAGGTTGTGCGGCTCGGAGTCACTTATGAAAAAGTAACGTAACGATGTGTCAACTGTCACCGAACTATGATCGGTCCGCCGCGCGTATCACTTGACACATGTACAATGTTTTAGTAAACATAATATATTTTCTATAGTTAAAATTTGTGCAATTTATATTATAATTATTAATCATATCAATAAATATTCTACCGAGAAAAGACGTTGTCACGTAAAATTTTCGCCCGTAAAACCAACTTTTAAGGCAACCATTTTTTTTTAATTTTTTACATTTTTTGATTCATTCATTCATTCAATCCTTATTATCATTCGTTCTTTTTAAGTTTTTTATAATTAGTTTAGTATAAATTGGCTTAGGAAGCCAATTTATACTAAATTAATTATAAAAAATATATGTGTTATTAATGTGAAATGGGGTTGATTTTTTTTAATTATTTATTTATTTTTATCTGTCATGGCGGAGATAAAGCGCGGCGTTAAGTTCCGCATGTGGCAGGTATTAAAAATTTGGGTATCTCGAACTCGTATTGGATAGAAAGCTAAGAATGGGGTATCTTAATTAATTTATTTATGCCTCTGCCCTATGAAGAATCGGCTTGAAGCTGTTTTTTGTAATATTTAAAAGAACGCAACGGTTTATGGGTTCGATTCCCATGAGGAGAGGATAAATTATTTCATTTTCATTTTCTTCGCTCTGGAAATTAGGCAAAGCGCGGTGTTAAGTATCGCCACTCAACACGCAATGCCTCTAAAAAAGTGGAAAGCTGAGAACGGAGTGTTTTAACACTATGTTCCCGCAATTTCTGCGGTTTCCTCTGCCTACCCTGCTATGTGCGGGATAAAGCGTGAAACTAATTTAATTTTTATTTACTTAAAGAAAACATATAAAAATTTTAACGCAGCGGTCTCGAGCCCGCGCCCTCCTGCGAACCGTGCAGGCGCTCTCACCACTGAGCATGCGTTCTACATCACGCCGCGTTGAAATTCTTATATGCTTTTATACAACTTATATCGTTGTTAGCATCTCTGTAGGGAGATTTTTACAAATTCCCGCTACACTAAGACCATTACAAAGAACAATCGTTTGGCGAGAGAATGCTATTGTTATTAAATATTTTGATGATTTTTAAAGTGTTAATCCACACTGAGGATAGAAAAAATACTTAAAGAAAACATATAAAAATTTGAACGCAGCGCCTGCACGGTTCGCAGGAGGTCGCGCGTTCGAGTCTCGCTGCGCTGATTTTTCTATCCTCAGTGTAGATTAACACTTTAAAAATCATAAAAATAATTTTTATTTTTTAAATATATTAATAGATTGAGCAAAAAAAGGAGAGCCCTCAAGAGGATCTCTCGAACGGACCGATTGTAGAGGACGCCGCTAGATGTCGCTAAGTGTCTCGACATTTTATTGTATTTAAAACTAAAAATATACGTATCTATTGTATTGATAGCAATAAATGTGCAATTCGCTCACGTGCAACAGATTACCTATGCTTTGTGACACTTTTGACAGCTGTCAAAGTGACAGGCGCGTTTTGACATGTTGATTTTTTTTCCGTGCAGACGCGTACGTATTGTTTAATGCCAAATGCGTTTTTTTTATTTTAGGTTTATGCCAAAAAATTGTTAGTTTGTTTTTTTTTTTATTGAATGTATTATTTTATTCCAAAGAACAATAAAATAGTTTTTCATTTACGTGTTTTATGAATAGTTGTCTTTTACTTTACAAGTACAGTGGAAACTCGATTATCCGGCCCTCAGTTGTACGGATTCGCGATTATCCGGACTACAGGCCAATTGAATTAAATGTAAATGTTGACCTACAAGTCGTATCTGTGCAAGCATGGACGTGTCGGAACTTGTGTGTTGTCGCCATTTTCAACCAAATTTCTAAATAAACAATGATTTTCGTTAATATGTACTACTTGTTTTTAATAAACATATAATATTATGTTACGATTTTATTCATATTTATGTAGTTTCAATTATCCGGATTTTCAATTATCCGAATGCCCTACAACTACAATCAGTCCGGTTAGTCGAGTTTCTACTGTATGTATTAAGTCTAAACAATGTTTAATTGAGTTTGTTTTTTTTTTATTATTTTTAAAGAGATTAATGTCATAAGACTCCACTATTACATGTTTTTTTTGCTACAAATGAACATAATAATAAATATTTTTTTAAAAGCAAGCCTCAATACTTTTAAAATTTACTTGACATAATTTTCCTTAATATATATTTGTTTTTTTTTATTTGCCGAATCGATTTTAAATTAAAATTTCTCGATATCGATTTCAATAACTCGATTTGGTTTTTCGATCTATTATATAATATTTTATTGTGATTTATAAACTTAATGACTAGAAATGTATATTTAATACGAACTAATTTATTTTACTTGAAAAGTACATATGTATATTTATTTTCCTTTTAAAAGAGGCTTTATATTTTTCTTAGGTTATAATTTGTACCTGAATAATTTTATTTATGCTATAGATTTATTTAATCTGTATTTTTAAACTGTCACTGTCAGTGTAAAAATGGCATATATATATATATATATATATATATATATATATATATATATATATATATATATATATATATATATATATATATATATATATATATATATATATATATATATATATATATATATATATATATATATATATATATATATATATATATATATATATATATATATATATATATATATATATATATATATATATATATATATATATATATATATATATATATATATATATATATATATATATATATATATATATATATATATATATATTGCGGAGCTTAACGCTGCTCAATATATACATTCCTAATTTGAAATATATAAGTAAACCTAGCAAAATCTCATTTTATGCATTTCTGTAGTACAGGCAAAGGCCATTCTTATACTGACATTATTTTTCTATTTAATCTGTGGTAGATTTTGTAATGTAAAAGTATTATTTTACCAAATGTTTGTTTCTTTTTGCACAAATTATATGTATGTTTTGAATATTTAGTCGGTTTCGTGTACGAGTGTGATAATTATTTATTTATAAATGTATTTTTAATAAATTTTTAACTGTGTTTTGTTGTTTTTTTTTAATTCCTGGGTATTAGGAATAGACAAAGGCTTGATTCTGTCAGCCAATTTAGTGTGGTTTATATAAGTTTTATTCAAATTAGGGTAGGATGAAATATTTCTTCGCCCTGGTAACAAGAGAAAGCGCGGCGTTGAATTACGACATTGAACACGCAATGCCTTAAAATTATATGGATGATTGTGAACGGAGTATTTAAACACTAAGGTTTTCTCTCCGTACCCATATAGTGAATTCCCTGATGCTTGGTGTCATGTATTAGTGATCACCTTACCAAAGATACCCAATCCCACAGCCTTTTCAAATTATCGTCCAATATCCAACAATTATATCAGTTCCTACATAATAACAATATCCTATCCTCGTTCCAGTCAGGATGCCGTCCGGGGCACAGCACAGTAACTCAGTAACTGCACTCAATAAGGTCGATGCGACGATATAAGATACGGGATTGACAATCGGCATGTTAATATACTTGTGCTGTTGGATTTTTCGAATGCTTTCAATAGAGTTAACTTTGATATTCTTTTCGCCATCTTAAGATCTATAAAGTTTTTTCCCCAAAAGCAACTGAATATTTTCTTTTTATCTCCGTGGGCGTACTCAGTGTATTAAGTTTGATGGGAAGCAAACTTCTCAATGTCACATCTCAGCAGGTGTTCCACAAGGTGGTGTACTGTCTCCATTACTGTTTTCCATTTTTATTGACACTCTTACTCAGCACATAACATCTTCATATCATGTTTATGCTGATGATTTACAGATTTATCAAACTGCTTCTATAAGTAAGTTACCCAGAACAATTGAAAGTATAAATTCCAATTTACAAATTATTAACACCTGCAGTAAGTCGTTTGGACTGTCTGTAAATTCTGCTAAGTCTAAAGTGTGTATGTTTGGAAACTCTAAGCAGTTAACTAAAATTTTTTTACCTCTTCCTTCAATCCTATTTGATAATATTTTTTTAGAGCATAGTGCTAGTGTAGTGAATTTGGGAATCAGATTTTACAGTACATTCTCCTGGTCGCCTCAAATTTCTGAACTGAATCGTAAAATCTTTTGTGCTATATGAAGTTTAAGACGATGGCAAATATTTTTGCCGTTAAAAACTAAAATATCTCTTGCTCAAATACTTCTTCTTCCTATACTCGATTATGCTGATTCGAGCTACTTACACTCATCTCAAAAACTACTACATAAGCTTGAACGGATGCAAAATTTCATAATTAGGTTCATCTTTGGTCTGAGGAAGTACGATCACGTAACACAATACCGCATTCAATTGAATTGGCTGACTGTTAAAGACCGACGGAATCTACATTCACTTACTCTCCTTTACAGTATCCTATACCACCCTGTCACTCCGTTGTAACTCAAAGAACACCCTTCACTCCCAGCATTTCCGTTCCCGCAACAACAATCTCCTAGAAATCTCTCTTTCTCACACTAAGTAATAGGTTGCAAAAGAAAGGCCTCCTAGAATAAAATGAGCAGCCTCACGCATGGACAAGTGAAAATCCCACTGAGTTTCTTGCGCCGGTTCTTCTCAGGTCTGAGGCATTAACTTACCGGTGGTAAATTAAATTATTTGACGTTCAAAGAATGAAGCATGCTGCTTCTCATTTAAAAAAAAAATGACTAACATCTGCAGGACATGGCACTAGGCCAAGATGTTGGTCATTTCTTTTTCAAAGTTTGTGTGTTCGATCCCCATGAGAGAAGAATTAGTACAAAAAATAAGAAAGTGGCTTCTTAGAAAAATTTATGCACAGTATGGAGACGGTTTTCAATATATAAATCTATACTAAAATATCGGTATGCAGCACATAGTAGGGTAGAGATAGAGAACCTAGTGTTAAGACACTCGGTTCTCGATTTTAAACAAGTTACGTGTCGTATGCAAGTATCTCGGAGAGAATAGGAGAGAAATTGTGGAAATTCCGAGATATAGTCTATATCAAAGGCCTACAATTTAAACAGGGAAAAAATATATTTTTCACAAAAAATACTGTTAGATAGTATAGTGACTAAAATAACGCTTAGTAAGCGTTATTGGTGTTTGTTTATTATTTCAAAATAACAATGGTCTTATGAGCGTATATGCTCATTTAGACGTGGCTATAGCACAAAACCATCTTAATATATTCGTCGGTTTATTTTTCAATTTGTCCAACCATATCTCCGGAACAATTAAAGCGATTTTTATAGAACTTTTGCCAGGAGGTAAAGAAGGTTGTTTCCTCAATATGCCTGCAGCATCCGGAATGATGATCAGATTGAATAAATTAATTTAAAAAATAATTTTCTTTTAAACATATTATATATCGAAATTGTTAATTAAAAAATAGTCATATTGAAAATTTGAGAGCATCAATTATGTTTTTATTTAAACCAAAAATTATAAAATGAAAGGACCGTCGTGGCGCAGAGGCGTAGCGTCTGCCTGTAAACGCGACAGTTTGTGTGTTGGATTCCAACTCGAGGAAGATGGATTTTTATATTTCCATTTTCGTTGCTCTGGAAACTAGGCAAAGCGCGGCGTTGAGTTCCGCCACTCAACACGCAATGCCTAGAAAAAGGCGGAAAACGGGGAAGGAGAAATCAGGGACTAAGCATCGGAGTGTCTTAACACTAGGTTCCTATGGTTCCTGCAGTTCCCACTGCCTAATCTGCCATGTGCGGGAAAGAGAAACAATTATAAAAAATTATATATATATTGTAGCACAAAATTATACAAAAATAACTATTATTCATAAATTTAATGAATTCAGAGAAAAAATAATAAAATATTAAATACAACAAATCAAAATGTTAATTTAGTGCTAGTGCTATAAAAAACACTATTAAAAAAATAACAAAAAGTGTATCTTTGTTAAATAATTTTAGAAATAATTAATATGTAGCGAGATTTAACTCTAATAAAATATGTATATGACTGACTTTAGAATTGAGTCTGTTGGTATGTTGGTTCGTTAAACATGTCTGTCTTCACGCTTTATCCCGCACATGGCAGGGTAGGCAGAGGGAACCGCAGGAACCATAGGAACCTAGTGTTAAGACACTCCGTTGCTTAGTCCTTGCTTTCTCCATCCGCCTTTTTCGAGACATTGCGTGTTGAGTGGCGGAACTCACGGCGCGCTTTGCCTAGTTTCCAGAGCGTAGAAATTGGAGATTGAAAAATCCATCTTCCCCTCATGGGAATCGAAGCCACAAACTGTCGCGTTTACAGGCAGACGCTTACGTCTCTGCGCCACGACGGTCCTCAATTTTTCAAAAAAATATTTCCATATAAATATTTTTAAGTGTTTCTTTTATACTTGGTGTAGATTAACTTAGACTTTTAATGCGGGATAGAGCGTGAAGCCAAAAATATTAAAAAAAAAAACAGGAAAAGACGGGGTTCCATCTTGTATGCAAATATATATAAGAACATAATTTATGACAAAAAACTAAATAATTATTAGAAGTAAATTTGACGACCATTGTATGCATAAGTGCCGTCTTGATAACACATACGTGTGTTCATTTTGAACGAAATCTCTGGAAGTTATAGAATTTTATATTAAATTCATTAAATTTTTTATCTACACAAATGTTCTTTACAAGGTATTTGACATTTTTAGTGTTGTAATTAAAAAAAAAAAACAATAATTTTGTCTTTTTTTTAAGCTGTGCTAAGGAAACTATTGTTAAGTGACTTTGTGCCTTGAAGTGGGAATTGTACTTGCGACAGTCGCGCTATATATATATATGTATATATATATATATATATATATATATATATATATATATATATATATATATATATATATATATATATATATATATATATATATATAT
>JAZFAU010000316.1:0-27500 GCA_037178615.1 Dione vanillae | reverse complement strand
TTAACACTAGGTTCATATGGTTCCTGCAGTTCCCTCTGCCTACCCTGCCATGTGCGGGATAAAGCGTGAAGCTATAAAAAAATTAGTAGAAAATATTATTATTTCAGGTAAAAAAGCTGTTAGAGAAAGCACAATATATCAACTTAAAGGAAAATACCGATTTCGTTAAAGACAGATATATTAAGCAATGTGGAGGCGGACTTTATAGGTAAGGGTTTTTTAAATTCAATCAATTTCAAAGTCCCACTTTATTTTTCTTTTTTTTCAGCTTCACGCTGTATCCCGCATATTGCAGGGTAGGCAGAGGGAACTGCAGGAAACTTATGAATCTTTTTTTCGCGCTTTGCCTAGTTTTCCACAGCGAAGAAAATGGAAATAGAAAATCCATCCATCTCCGAGTGGCAATCGAACCTTCAAACCGTCGTGTTTACAGGCAGACGCTTACGCCACTGCGCCACGACGGTCCTCAAATTCAATTTTTAGTTCTAAATTAGAATATACATACATATATCTGAGGTGGACACCAGTCCATTATGGGGTGGGCACCTGGTTATTCTGGTATGGGGGTCCGACCATTCTGGACATCAGTCCATTATGGGGTAGGCACTAGTCCATTCTGATATGGGTACCAGTCCATTCTAAAATGGGCACCAGTCCATTCTGATATGGGTACCAGTCCATTCTAAGCCCACCCCAAAATGGACCCATAGTGCCCCAGTCCATTTTGGGGTGGGCATGGCGAGCTAGTAAGTATTGTTCAATTAACAACATAAATAAGTTGTAATATCTATTTATAAGAATTTAGACACAACTTGATTTGAACGTCTTAATTGGAGACGAAATAAACAGGTGTGGGTTCGATTCCCGATAATTATAAATTCAATATATTTCAAGTTTTTTTTAATTACTTAAAACCGTCACCACTTGCTGATAAGAGTGTCAGATAGGTAATATACTTTTCTTATATAGCAGATACACATAGATAAGGTCCCAGATAGCAAATTTCTTCCATGTCAAGAAAAAAAAAAACAAATTTTAATTACACTCCTATCAAATAGATGTATCAAGGAGATAAAAACCTTTTTAAACTACTAACCTTATCTAGTAGATAAAATTAATCACCACATTATCGGACACCAGTAAAAATTGCCAGTAACTTGACTTAAAAAGATATATTTAAATATAATAGCAGGGACGGAGAACGCAATGGAGTGTCTTAAAAGTAGGTTCCTATGGTTCCTGCAGTTCCCTCTGCCTACCCTGCCATGTGCGGGATAAAGCGTGAAGACATAAAAAAAAATATATAAATGAGGACCGTCGTGGCGCAGAGGCGTAAGGTCCGCCAATGAGCGCGACGGTTTGTGGGTTCGATTCCCGTGAGGGGAAGATGGATTTTTCTATTTCCACTTCCTTCGCACTTACCCCGCCATGTGCGGGATAAAGCGTGAAAAAAATAAAGAAAAGTATATCTAATTTCACAGATTCACACACGATCAAAGGATGAAAAGCTCCTTTAGGCTGCCTTTTTCGCCTGATTATTTAAAAGAGCTGCACACCCAAAGCAAAGTGCCTGTACTAGCCATTTTCGCGGACCGATCTATTGAATATCCTACTTTTAAACGTGCAACGTTTGCTCTGAACGATGCGGAATGGCCTCATGGAAATTATAAATCGATTATCGTTAAAGGCGACCATAATGCCCATATACAAGAACCGGAAATTATGGCGGATGACATAGCTAAGTTTATGTTAAGTTAAAGTTTTACATATGTATATATATATATATATATATATATATATATATATATATATATATATATATATATATATATATATATATATATATATATATATATATATATATATATATATATATATATATATATATATATATATATATACACCCCCGCTTTCCCTCTTTTTTGAGCCATTGCGTGTTGAGTGGCGGAACTCAACGCCGCGCTTTGCCTAGTTGCCAGAGCGAAGAAAATGGAAAAGAAAAAATCCATCATCTAAAACCCAATTCTATAGTCCATTGGATATGGAAAAGATTAAAAATATACTATATTTTTAGTTTAGTATGTGTTATATGTATATATATATATATATATATATATATATATATATATATATATACATATAACACATACTAATATAATGTATATATATATATATATATATATATATATATATATATATATATATATATATATATATATATATATATATATATATATATATATATATATATATACACACATACACACACATATACACATATTAAACTAAAAATATAGTATATTTTTAATCTTTTCCATATCCCAATGGACTATAGAATTGGGTTTTAGATGATGAATTTTTTCTTTTCCATTTTCTTCGCTCTGGCAACTAGGCAAAGCGCGGCGTTGAGTTCCGCCACTCAACACGCAATGGCTCAAAAAAAGAGGGAAAGCGGGGAACGGAGTGTCTTAACACTAAGTTCCCCCGGTTTCTGTGGTTGCCTCTGCCTACCCTGCCATGTGCGGGATAAAGAACCACATAATCTAAAGAAAAAATATTCTGACACACTGACAGAAAAATGGTGAACAAATTAATATTTAAATCATTTCATTTTTACTGTACTATGTATGGAACTGTAAAATGTAGTATATTTTTAATATTACAAAAATAAAAGTAAATAAATCCATTTTCTGATATTAATTTATTATTAATAAAATAATTGTGCTAATAAATAAATAAATTAAATCACACGCCTTTTAATTATAAATTAAACCTTTACCTTGTAAATTTACAAACAAAATATAAAAAAAAAATCATATACATACGTATGAAAACAAAAAAGCACAAAAATCCACAAAAAAAATAACTCACAATTTCGACGTCACATCACTATTATTCAAAAAAACGGAGAGCACATCACTAAAACACTCCGGATTTATAAAATGCACGTCGTGGGTGCCGTCCACCTTTAATAATTTGAAATTTTGATTATTCTCCACTAATTTCTCCACTAGGTTGTCTATTATTTCTTTTCCTTTTATATAAAAGTTCGAACTTTGGTTCGCGTGGATGTAGAGAGTTGGCGGAATATTCGCGGAAAATAATTCGTAATAATATTCTGGCGGAAAGTTTGTTGGCACTAATTTTTTTGTACGCTTGTCCCAGGATAGTCTGAAAAGAAAATAAAAATAATTAAAAAAAATACAAATAAAATGATATTATATGTATCTGACACGGCGGCCGTTATCAAAACTACTTATAGGGGAAGATATTTCTAGGCTATATACAAAAAACTATTTAATAATTATCAATAGTTTAGGTACAGCATCATTTCTTCCATTTCACATATTTATACGTGCTGTGTAACGCGTGATGTAGACATCACTAAACACGAATGACGTACTACAAAAATACTATTAAACGTTGTCAATCTGTCACCTTTCATTCAAAAAAATAACCAAAAGCAAAAGAGCTATATCTCCGTCCCGCTCTGACAGTACAGTGTACGCTCGCGTCACCCTTGACTAATGGCGTTTTATTTTGGAACAATAATTTAATTATTTATTTTGTTTGAAAAAAATATTTTTTTATTTTTAAACATTTGACTTCTTTTATAATTTTACCAACTTTATAACGGCTAGATAATACTATCCTTTAAATGACGGTCGTGGTAACAGCCACACCCTGTATAATAGTTATAAGTCTCAAGGTTTTATTTTTTTCCTTTTGTCTAAATTAGGCAAAAAATAAAAATGTAACAAAAAAAACACCTTAGTAAAAAAATCACACTGTATAAATAAGCAAAAAATCATTCATTATTAACCAAAATACAAAAAGAGAAAATAGTATTAAGACACTCTGCTTTCCACCTAATTACTAAAACATTAAACTTATTACCTGACAAGAGCGAATAAACAATAAATAATAAAAAAAACATCCCCAAAACGAGAATCAAACCCAGAACCTACTCCAACTAACTTTCTTATAATAAATACACTCACTTATAAGTATTCTCTCCCACTTTCCTCAAATTTCTTGACAGAATAATCTCCGCTTGACTCTCCGTCATGCCTCTGGCTCTCATCACAGAACTTATTGCTTGCTCCTTTGTATACAATCTGTTGTCTACATTATAATTTGTATAATTTGTATAATAATCACTATAATATGTATAGAATTGGGCAAAATTGTCTAAGACCAGTCTACATAGAGCCGGACCTGGGTCCAGTAGAATTAGTTTAGTTATCTGTTTCGGATGTACTGCATTAAAGAATAGGCCTGGAAGTAGAACTTTGAATTTAAAATATGAATTACAACAATACTTATAAAGAAAGCATATAAAAATGTGTTACCTTGTTCCGCACCCATAGAGTGTCCTATGTAATAAAACTCCTTCCACCCCAAATGCTTTACAACCATATCTATTGCGACAACTGGTAAAAATCTTGTGAGGGCTACACCTTAAAAAGTCAAATTAAAAAATAATTTAATTGATAAGTAAATACCAATAACAGTGGCATGTTATCTGACTAAGCACAGCAGTTAGGGGTTCGACTCCTACCTGTGTGAATAATTATTTTCATTTTCCAATAAGCTATTACAAGGTAACATGTCAACTTGCACTGACACGAAGAATGGGGAATGGCATCCATTAACATAAAGAAAAAGGGGAACGGAATGAAACCGATTCCCCATATTCCCTATATATAGAGCATTAGAGCTCAACATTACATAAATAGAAAAGTTTGACATAAAAAATTGTTTTTGGAAAAAATTGTAAAAATACCATCCATGGTGCTTTTTTATCTCCAAAATCAGGCATCTTGATTTTTATCATAATTACACAAAGCATTTTAGACTAACAGCGAGAGTAAAACTCCTAGCATGCTCATTAGGCCAGTTACAAAGAAAATGTAGTTCATAGTTTGCGTCTTGGATATTAAAATTAATTTATATTGAAAAGTGAGCAACTGTGTATGTATCTAATTAATTCATAATACCTATAGGAAAAGCATCAGATTTTCCATGTCCAGGTAAATCAACACCTACATAATAATAGAATTTAGGTAATAGCTCCAAAAGTGGTATGAATGTAGCCAAACTATCTTGACGGCCGTGTACAAGGAGAGCTGGTTTTCCTTGAGGGTTCCCCCATGATGCCACTGGAATATGAGATAATATAATATTATAATGAAAATATTTGTAAAAAATATTTATGACATAAAAAGTTTTATTTTATTTATTTTGTTTTATTTATTTAAGAACAACTTCTTACAACTTTGTTTAGTGCTATTTTAATTACAAGTAACATTGTTAGGGATAGTGTAGTTTAATTAATGCAAAAAGATAACTCTTATTAAAGTAATGAGAAATTTAAGTTATACTAATTTCTTGGTAACATATGGGTTAAATTGTATAATTTTTATATAGGTACTTCATTACAAATTTATTTAACAAGAAGAAGACTTATATTCATTTTATATCAAAATTTAAAAATAGGTATAGAAGACTAATGTTTTATTACTTACATGCTATTTTTCCCCATGGAACTTCTATATACCACTCTTTTGACACATTCATATTTATTTAAAATATATTTAACCTATAATCAATTTTATTTTAAAAACAATATTATTGTATTTATTTATATTAAAAATAAAAAATAGAAATTACATTATGTAGAGCATATTTTTTGTTTTATTCAACAATTTACAAAAATTGAAACAATTTATAGCTAATAATTAAGTTATAAAAATAATTCTAAAATTCTAAAGTAAATAATAAATATGTCAAAATAAATACACAGATAACAAATAAAGTATATGAAAAATAAAATCGATTAAATTAATACAAATTAAAGCTTTTATTAATTATTCAGAACGACAATTATTTGTAGTTTTTAAATAAAAAAAATTGAATAGATTATTCTTGTATATTATAATTTTTGAAAACCCAACGTTTCGATCACTTTGCTATTAAAAAATTAGTCCGTGGTCACAGGTTTGACTGGTGAAAGACACGTTTCAATAGAACATGGCTCGACTCGACTCTTAAAATATTAAAAAAATATATTAACTATCGTAAGTTTGTAATATTTTTATATATAAAGATTTAGAATTAGCATTTGTTTTTATTATATTTTTTTAACTTCACGCTCACAGCAGGGTAGGCAGAGGGAACAGCAGGAACTGTGCGAGTTAACTTCACGTAGAATAACACTTTGCTCAACGCCACACTGACGTGACAAGAGAAGTAAGAAAAAATATCTACGATAACTTTCGAATATATATTGTAAAAAAGGTCATTAAAAAGCATGGGCCAAGTGCACAGTTAAGCTTGTGTGAAGAGGTCTATAATAGTGTACAAGGTGAAACACATTTCTGGTCCAACCAATAAACATAAAGTAATAAGTAAAACCAAAAAAATAGATTAATATTATTAATTTATTCCAATTAACAGCAAAAATAATGAAAATCTTAAAATAAAATCTTAAAATAACTGAAAAAAAATTTATACTATTTTATTTTCATATTCTATTACATATTCACTTTTTTCACAACTTACTAACAACATTATTTATAAAATCGATATTCAAAAAATCGATTATTCTCTCAGCGAATTTCTCAGGATTAGTGATGTGCACGTCATGTGAACCTACCACTTTGTAAATAATAAAATTCGGTATCGATTCCTTGAAATAATTTAATAAATTATTTTTACTTATTTCAATTCTATCTAATGGCTCATTTTTTAGGGCTACGATATTTAACATTGGGGGAGGATTAGTTTTTATTATTGATATCAGCATTTCCTCAGGTATGGGTAGACCTACAGTTTTCTTCATGCATGGTTCCCAGTTTAATCTAGAATTAAAAAAATATAAATAATATTTATAGAAAGATATATATATATATATATATATATATATATATATATATATATATATATATATATATATATATATATATATATATATATATATATATATTATATATATATATATATATATATATATATTATATATATATATATATATATATATAGATATATATATATATATATATATATATATATATATATATATATATATATATATAATATATATATATATATATATATATATTATATATATATATATATATATATATATATATATATATATATATATATATATATATATATATATATATATATATATATATATAGACAAAACGATTGTATGGAAGCCCCCGTGTTTATCTGTCTGTCACCAGACTGTATCTCAAAAACTGTAATTTTAAGCTGTAATTTTCACAAACCATATATTATACAAACAAAAATATTGTTGCTATAACTATAAATACTAAAAGTATTTCAGGACCCTTGATGCGCGAGTACTATTCGTACTTGACTAATTTTTATTTATTACTGCTAAATCATAAAATGTAGTAAGATATGATCACTTTTTTTTCCTAGTGTTAAGACACTCCGTTGCTTAGTCCCTGCCTTCTCCATCCCCGCTTTCCGCCTTTTTCCAGGCATTGCGTGTTGAGTGGTGGAACTCGACGCCGCGCTTTGCCTAGTTTCCAGAGCGAAGAAAATGGTAATAGAAAAATCCATCTTCCAAAAAAAAAATGATCACTTACTTATGTTTCACGACCACATATTATTGCAGCAAACGTCAAAATATGATGTAAAAATATCGGGAGAAAAGAAAGTCAATTGAGGGAAAAAAAAATCTTTTTTACCTGCTGTACAGTATTAAGTCCCTGACCTGGGAAATTATAATTATTTCTGCCACAAAAAGATGGGAAACGAAATGATCTAAAACAGAACCCCATAAAAAATATATCATACTTATGTAAACCATTGCCCAATGGCTGTAGAACTCTGGAAAGTACGACGGCCGCTTGGTCCTCACTCAACCCTCTAGATTTCATTAAAAGTTTAATAGCTTGATCGTTTGTATATTTCTTATTTCTTCTCGATGTCCACCTGGAAATATACAAAAAAGTATTTCACAATTATCAATAGTTTAGTCACAGGATCATTTTTCCCGTTTCACGATATTTACACATGCTGTATAAAGCGTGAGGCAGACATGATTAAATACAACTGTCGTATAGACCTCGTACTACAAAAATACTACTTAACGTTGTCAATCTATCACTTTTCATTCAAAGAAATAACCTAATGTGAAAGACCTATATGTCTGTCCCGCTCTGACAGTACAGTGTACGCTCGCGTCACACTTGACAAATGGCGTTTTATTTTGGAACAATAATTTAATTATTTATTTAGTTTGAAAACAATATTTTTTTTATTTTTGAAAATTTAACTTCTTTTATAATTTTACCAAGTTTATAAAGGCTAGTTAGTACTGTGCTTTAAATGACAGTCGTGGTAACAGCCACACCTGGTACCTATATATTAAATTATAATATTTAACATAGTCATGTTAAATATTATAATTTAATGTATAATTGGAACTCATACAAAGTAATTGGTACATTAAAGTAGACGAAGTTGCGGGCGTAGTTAGTTTAATTTATTTATTATTTATTTATTATTTATTTATTATTTATTTATTATTTATTTATTATTTATTTATTATTTATTTATTATTTATTTATTATTTATTTATTTAATTTTGCGAATACCGGCATATAAGTAGAGGGAGCCGTAGGAACCTAGTGTTAAGACACTCGGTTCTTGGCTTTCCGCATTTTCGAGGCATTGCGTGTTGAGTGGTGGAACTTAACGCCGCTCTTTGCCTAGTTGCCAGAGCGGAGAAATGGAAATGAAATAATTTATCGTCCCCTCATCGAAATTGAACCTACTAACCGGCAGGCACAGTACAGTTACAAGCAGGTCCAATTACAGTAGGGTTGCCAACTTTTTTTCCAAAAAAAAAACGTATACATTCATTTGAAGAGGAAAAAAATAAAGTATTTGAAAGAAAAAAAAGTATTTTTCAAGTTTTATGTTTTATTTGTCTTAAAAACGTATTTTTGTGTGCTTTAGCACTTTTTAACAATCTTTTATTTTTAAATGTTTCAAAGCTTGTTTGACAGTCATAATTTAAATTTAAATAAATAAATAATTCGTTTTTGATCAAATTTATTGACGCTCTATTTCTCTCTTCTCGCCACTTGAGATTCATTACTAAAAAAACTCTTTCAGTGAAAGCTGAAGTGGCGGGAATAGAGAGTAAATAAGAAATATTTTTTTTATATTTGGTAAGCTATCAGAATCATTTTTAAGAATATATTGCCATTTGTCAACTGTACTTTTCTCTGAAAATTCTTTATCATTATTTGAAATTTTTCTTTGAATTTCTTTAAGTGTGATTGTCTCAGAATATAGATTGTCCATTGTAATATTTAATCTGTCTTGTAATTTAAACTAACTAACAAAAACAACATCGAAGAAAACAACGTACAATTTTCAAAATTTTCAACAACGTCGATAATTTGATATACACATATATATACGTCACATCTGTCACTGTCACATTCACACACATCCGACATGACATCTAGCATTTGGTATCAGTAATTAAAAATCGTTTTCATAATCTGTTTAGTGCTGTTAAATATTAGGTACCCAACTTATTCATGATTTTGCGCATTCACAGTAAAGGTTGAAAATAAAGTATTTTCACATACTTTATTGGTATGCAAAAGTATAAAGTATAATTACCAAAAATAAAGTAAGATACGTTATTATAAAGTATGGTTGGCAACCCTAAGTTACAGTTACAAGTAAGTTTAATAATAAGTATTTAATAACTAAGACAGGTGGTTAAAAATACTTAAATATCGTCAAGCATTTCCTAATAGAACCTTCCACTAAGGGATCCTAACTAATTTTAGAAATATCACATATTGAGTCGCGGAGTTAAACACAGCGATTGGTCTTTTTCTAGAGCTAGATCTGAAAAATTAAATAATTCATACCTACTAAACTAATTCATACCTAATTTAATCATTCATTACAGGAATCGAACCAAAAGCCCGTTTATTTAAATAAAATAATAAACTACTAGGCACTAGGTAGTAGGTTCCTAAACGTTAATTTATATAAAATAACAAAACTAGGTTCCCAAAGGTTAATTCAAATAAAATAACAAAATTAGGTTCCCAAAGGTTAATTCAAATAAAATAACAAAACTAGGTTCCCAAAGGTTAATTCAAATAAAATAACAAAACTAGGTTCCCAAAGGTTAATTCAAATAAAATAACAAAACTAAGTTCCCAAATGTTAATTCAAATAAAATAACAAAACTAGGTTCCCAAAGGTTAATTCAAATAAAATAACAAAACTAGGTTCCCACAGTTCCTGCGGTTCTCTCTGCCTAACCTGGTATGTGCAGGATAAAGCGTGAAGCGGGACTAAAAAACAAAATTTACTTACAACGAATAGTTTTCATAATAATCGTTGTATGTTTTCTTGAACCACATGTCGGGTGAATGAGAGCTATACAACGAAGTAGGGATCGCAGGTTCTAAGTTAATCATTTTAGTTATTTTGAATGGATATAAATTGTTATAGAAGTTACCTAGAAAAAAAATATTTATTGAATTACGTACTGAAAACATCAAAGTTTTGTGCGAAGCGGGCTATGAACCTATACCTTTTGGAAACCGTCCGAACTCTCTAACCACTAAGCCGTGCGTTCTTCAACACAACGCGTAGATTCGTACATGCTATATACAAGTTATTACGTTTTTATATATTTTTTTACTATTTTTTTCCATACTTTGTGTGGGTTTGGGTTAAGGCGTCCTGAGAGACCTTTTCCAGGGGGTTTGGCTAGAGAATTAAGAACGCGGTATTTATTAACGACATCTACATTATTCAATCTTATTGACTGGCGCAAATTTTGAATTTTATACACTAAACAAAAATTAGGCATTATTCAAAAATTAATGAAAAAAATAATTGACATTTTAAATTTTCATTTCAAAAAATTATCTTTATAATTTTTTTTAAGATTTTCGGCTTAAAGTTGGTTAAAATAACACAATTCTATATTCCAGTCAATCTTAAGACCCAAAGCAAAAGCAAGGGCTACCCAACCTCTATTCCCACATTCTTAATTACCACACTCTCCACTCTCTGTCTGAATTGGGAGATTAAATAAAGCGGAGAAATTAACACAATACAGACATCTACTACGGTAGTGTACAAAAAAAATCCAAAATCAAAACTCTGAAGCAAACAAGATAAATAAGTTATAACAAGCCTATAATAAATTCAACGCAGCCAGATAAGAGCGTATAGCTTAGTCGACCATTTGGACGTTTTCCAAGGGTAGCAGGTTCAAATTTGTATAGAAAAAAAATAATCTTACCTATGACAAATGCCAAAGAGTGTGATATAAGAATAAAATGAGTCCATTTTAAGTGATCAATCACTCTGCGAATAGCTTCTACGTAACAACTGTGGTTCACTAGAGGGCCCAAATGGATAGGGCTGGACTTACCGTGTCCTGGAAATGGGTTCGTTATATTGAAATAATTAATTTTTCAAGTGTACTTGCGTGAACTGTAGAAAATAAAATCTTGTTTTATCAAACTTTAGTTGGTATTTCGGGAAATTCTCTCACATTACATAAATAATACATATAAACATTTGAATGTAGCGGGGTTTGAACTCGCGCCTCTTGAACTTCTTGTATGTTAACTACAACTTCTTCTTGAACAAGTAACACTTAAAAATATCCACTCTTACTATTACTTTTTCGAATGAACATAATTGAAATTGAACATTTTGACTGCAAATGGTCTAGACAGCGAAATTCATAGTGACCATATGAAAATTGCCTAAAAATGGGAACAAGATGGGACCGCGTCGCCTGTTACGGCCACGACGACGAGTCTTATGAACTGAGGTGTGTAACCTTCCATTGTAATTACGGTGTTTTTATGTCTTCACGCATTATATAACCTGATGAGATCTCCCATGAGATCGGTTTATTACCTCGATTGACACACATTATTCACTTTTATGGTCGTTATCATGTAAAACTACCCTCATTTTGAAAGAAATTCCTAATTATATAATATATGCATATATCACGCTTAATCCCGCATTTTGCGGGATATGTAGCAAAATGTCAAGTCAAGAGATAAAAAAAATTAAAATATACTCACCAGGTAAATCCAAAGCCACATAATAATACGTCTTAGGAAGATACTCCAACAGTGGAAAGAAGGTAGCGGCGCTGTCCAAATACCCGTGCAACATTAGAATCGATAGGTCTTTAGATCGACCCCAAGAAATACCTGGGAGAAAAGAGCTTTAAAGCTTCACGCTTTATCCCGCATAGCGAGAAAGACGGAGAGATATACGAGCCAAAGTCAAATTATGTAGAAGTCACACTCTTTATTTTTTGAACGTCAAAAATTGTATTTCACTTACCACCATCTAAAGTTAATACCTTAGACATGAGAAGAACCGGCGGAAAAAGCACAGCTATTCTTATTAATTTGCCAAAAATTTCACAACAATTCAACAATTCTCATTATTGACAACGATACTCTTGAAGTAGACTGGAGCGAGCATTTCATTCCCAAGGCGTGTTAACATTCATGAAATTATCAATATGGTAATAACCTTTGAAGCACTCTCTTCTCTACTTTCTCCATATTTTATAACATTTTTAAAAAGCGGAAACCCTTTGACCTTACCCACTAAACAAATGCTACTGCCATATATAGATAATACGCATGAGATGAGGGACAATAATCACGCAGCTTCACGCTGTATCCCGTTTATAGAAGGGCATACGAAACATGGTGTTAACAAATAATAATAGATACGACGATACACGTCGTGGCGCAGAGGCGTAAGCGTCTGCCTGTAAACGCGACGGTTTGAGAGTTCGATCCCCACTCGGGGAAGATGGATTCTTCTATTTCCATTTTCTTCGCTCTGGAAACTAGGCAAAGCGCGGCGTTGAGTTCCGCCACTCAACACGCAATGCCTCGAATAAGACGGAAAGCGGGGACGGAGAAAGCAGGTACTAAGCAACGTAGTGTCTTAACACTAGGTTCATATGGTTCTTGCAGTTCCCTCTGCCAATATGCGGGATAAAAGCGTGAAGCTATAAAAAAATATATTTATTATTAGAGCATCGTTGTGGAGCAAACGCAAAGAGCCTGTAAACACGACGGTTCGTCAGTTCGATTCCCATTCGAAAAAAATTGATTTTTGCAGTTCATTATCTTCGTTCTGACAACTCGGCAAAGCGCGTCGTTGAGTTCCACCAATCAACACGCAATACTTCAAAGAGACGGAAAGCGAGGACGGAGTGTCTTAACACTAGGTTCTCACGGTTGCTGCGGTTCCCTCTGCGTACCCCGCTTTGAGCAGGATAAAGCGTGAAACGATATATTTATATTACTATATAATATTTAAAATTAGTTAAAAAAACAACTAAATTCTTACAAGCAATTTTCCCCCAAGGCACATTAACACAAAACTCTTGCTCCTCCATAATGAAAAAAATAAAAAAAAAATCCTTATAAAAAGCGAGTGCCAAGAACAAGACCGTAAATTCAACGATAATATTAATTATTCAAATTAAATATTCATTAAGTTAAGTTATCTTCATTTATATTTAGTATATTGTATTGCAATTATTATGTATGTATGTTTGTACTTGCTTTAATGACGTAAGAACAAATTAATATGTTAGAGGCCCGTAACGTCTCAAGAATACAATCTCTCATTGTAAACGCGACGATTGCAGGTTCGATTCCCATGAGGGGTATTATTGTTTTCATTTACACGGTTCGGTTAAAAGACAAAGCGCGGCGTTGAGTTGTAACTCAATACTAGAAGAAAGTAAAGTTTCTTCCAATGGAGGAGGTAAAGGAGATGAAGCAAGGTCAATAATTTTTATATATATATATATATATATATATATATATATATATATATATATATATATATATATATATATATATATATATATATATATATATATATATATATATATATATATATATATATATATATATATATATATATATTATATATATATATATAATATATATATATATATTATATATATATATATATATATATATATTATATATATATATATATATATATATATATATATATATATATATATATATATATATATATATATATATATATATTATATATATATATATATATATATATATATATATATATAAATATATATATATATATATATATATAATATATATATATATATATATATATATATATATATATATATATTATATATATATATTATATATATAATATATATATATATATATATATATATATATATATATATATATATATATATATATATATATATATATATATATATATATATATATATATATATATATATATATATATATATATATATATATATATATATATATATATATCGGGTAGCTAGTATAAAATAAAATTACAATAACAACTTTTAGAGTATTTAATATTTCATATAAAAATGTACAAATAATATTTGTTGAATATTTTAATACTAACACCATACAAAAGTCATACAAATTGGGAGAAAAGGCCAAATGTTGATTTATGGCGCGACAAACGCTAATATATAAGAAAGAATCGATTTGTAAGCACGAAAAATGTTATTGGAATTAATAAAATATATATATATATATATATATATATATATATATATATATATATATATATATATATATATATATATATATATATATATATATATATATATATATATATATATATATATATATATATATATATATATATATATATATATATATATATATATATATATATATATATTATATATATATATATATATATATATATATATATATATATATATATATATATATATATATATTGTTTTTGTGTGTGTGTTTATGTCGTTGTGACATATAAAATTTCAATTTACAAGTAAATTTGACAGTTTTATATCGATATAAATAGCTGTGGCTGCATCCCTTTAATTAACCCAACTCCATAACTATATCTATAATACTTTTAAATAATACAACACACCAAAAATAAATTACATTTTACCCCAAAATCTAACAATTGATTAGTAGTACATCACTAATACTAAAAAATTACAATTCAGCCTACACTTACTTACATGTATATATTTCAAAAAAATATATATATATAATAATAAATAAATATATTTACTTAATTTCGTTTACAATATATAAAATTTAAAACAATTAGTATAATTTTTAAAATAAAATAACATCGCAATTAACATATCAACCTAAAATCGATATTTAAAAGAATCGATTATCTCACCAACTACCATAGTTCTGCTTTTTATTATATGGTCAAATAAACATTAAATAAAAAAATATATATATCTTATACAAATTCTAAATATATACATATATGGGTAATTCTACCGAAATTCCGAAATTCATGTCCTTTATTGATTTTTCTAAGTAGTTATGAATTTCAAGCAATGATTATTATTTTGTTATTATGTATGCTATAGTGGATACAAAATACCTACATGACTTTCTAGCAAACTAGGTATCTAAGATTTTTTTTACTTATTGAAACATCCGAAAATCATTCCCTCACTATGTCCCCAACTCCAGATTAAAATACTCTATGGTCGCTAAATTTACACATTTCGATAAATTGCATGGTCATAGTTTTACAGATCGTTTAAAATAAAATGGTTCTCGAAAAATCTACACATTTAAAAAAAGAATCAACGTTATTTAAATTTACGCATTTTGTTTTTATTGTGTCCGAAAAAATAAAATCATTCCCTCACACTTTTGTTCGCGTTCCATTTTTGAACGTGTTATTTGTATTACATGAACGCACCCATTTGTTTTTGACAGTTGGCAGTACCGCCAACATTTCAATATGGCGAATTCATCTTGTGCGTGCAAATAGTTTCTGTTAGAACAAAATGTTGTTTAAAATTTGATAAGTTACATTTTCGGCCGTCATTACATCACATCTTATAAAAATAAGGTAAGCAACTTTAACTAATTAATGATTTAACGTTACGTTAGTTTTGGCGTCTTATAACTTGACCATAAAATTCAATACGATTGAAAGATTATGTTGTGCGTTTTTGGCGGTTATATTTGATTTCGTCATTCCCTCACCGTCATTCCCTCATATTTATTTGTAGTGAGGAAATGATGATAAGTGAGGGAATGATTATTATACCCGTGCGCTTTGTTTTCTTTTTATATTCTAGCTGCATTAACGCTCAATCAACCTTGGCTTTTTTGTTTTAGGGCTTTATTAACCTGAAAATGGCTAAAAAAAGAAATTAACTGACGAACAACTAAAATTGAAGAAGAAAGAGTATGACCGGAAACGTAGAGAAAAAATGAAGAGCGATCCTACCAGTTTAGAAAGGCTTCGCGAAAAAGAAAGACTGAAATACATGAAGAAAAAAGAAAAAGGACAGGTTAGACCTATATCTAATATGAATCCAAGAGAAAAAAGGCTAAAACGAAAATCTTGGAAAAAAAATAGCCAAACCTATAGGGATAAACAAGGTGTGCTGCGAAAGAATTTAACCAGCTTGTTGGATATAACGCCACCTCCAAGCCCAGGGCCTTCTTTTCGAAACGCTCGTGAAAATAGGGAGGAGCACCGGAGACTGTCGTTAATCGCTCAAAGGAAAAGACAACTAAGACGACGTAGAGCAATACTTTATGCTAAGATATCGAAGTTACAAAAATCTGTTGACGACGAAAGAAGGAAGGGTGAGAAGTTTCGCAAGAGATACCAAAGATTAGCTAAAAAGGTGCAGAGTTCTCAGGAAGCTAAAGTTTCAGAGCTACTAGGAAATATACAGGTGCCTAAAACCGTGAAGAAAAGACTAATTTTTTCAGAGGTTATTTCTAGACAGCTTACAGACCACTACAAAGCTCAAAATAAACATAGTGATAAAAGGAATTTTTTTGAAGTAATGAAACCAAGCCTTTTGAAGAAGAATAAGTTACTCAGCTTAGCAAGACCTTTTTTCAAACACGAAACTTACAAAAGAGCCAGGTGCAGAAAATTAAATACTAAAGCGATGAAAGTCAAACAAGACATTACTGAGTTTTTGGAAAAGGATGAGAATTCAAGGATGTGTCCGGGTAAGAAAGATTTTTTGAGGCATAAAGGACAAGTAAAACAAAAACGGTTATTGTGTGATACAATGAAAAACTTGCACAAAAAGTTTTTGATGACTGTTGTATACAAAGTGAGCTTGGCCACATTTTGTAAGTTCAGACCTTTTTGGATAACCTGGGCATTGGTGAAAGATCGTAATACTTGCAAATGTGTAATACACGCAAATATTCAATTGATGATCCAAAAACTGTACGAGAGTAAAGCTTTGCCTAGCTGCGACCTAACAAGATTTCTTTCAATTATAATGTGCGACGTACATTCAACAAAATGTTTGTTCAGAAAATGTGAAGGTTGTATGAACAAGTCGATGGAGTATTATCTCCCCCAACCCAACAAAATAATAACCTATTATAAATGGATATATGAAACTATTTCATATGAACAGGATGGAAAGACGAAGACGGTGCGCAAACCCATAAAAAAGGCGATTAATATATCAATAAAAGAATTAGTGGAACAGTTAGAAGAGGCACTACCATTATTCTTTCAGCACGCCGGTACCATAGCTCACCAGTATCAGACCATTTCAGAACTCAAAAAGAATTTAACTGCTAATGAAGTCCTCATACACATAGATTTTAGCGAGAATTATTCTTGTAAATACTACGAAGAAATACAGGCAGTTCATTTTGGTGGTGCTAGGCAACAAATTACACTTCATACAGGTGTACTTTATTTACGTCGCATTGATGGTGTCAAAGCCCACACTTTTTCCTCTCTATCTGAAAATAACCGACACGATAAGATGGCAGTATGGGCTCATTTAACACCAGTATTTGAATGGCTTAAAGGCCAGGATTTGAATATTCATACGATTCACATGTTGAGTGACAGTCCAGTCAATCAATACAAGAACAAATTTATTTTCCACATTGTGTCTCGATATATAAATGTTTTATTTCCGGGAACAAGATTATTTTCATGGCATTATTCTGAACCAGGGCATGGAAAAGGTGCGCCTGATGGTGTGGGCGGCACTTTAAAAAGAACTGCCGATAAAGCTGTGGCCGAAGGCCTTGATATCGTAAATTTAATGACACTCAAAAATATATTACTGGAAAGATGTCCTTCAATAATGTTGTTTGAAGTAACCACTGCTGACATCGTAGGGATAGAAAATTTAGTAAAGCAATCTAAATCAATCGCTGCATTCCGTGGAACTCAAAAAATTCGCCAATTTGTTTTCGCTTCCGATGTGCTCGAGTTCAGAAGTCTTTCGTGTAACGATTGCACTGGAAAGTGTAGTCATTATCATTTAGGATATTACTCATCTTCATCTCATCATTCCAAGAATACGTCGAACAGTAGACAGTTGTCAAAAGTTATCTGTGACACAGAATGTATAATAGTCCCTGATGAGAATACAACAGATAAAGGAACAGATTATAATATAGGGGATCATGTTATTGTTAGATGGGACGATAAGATTTACCCTGGACAAATATCTTCAGTTTCTGAAGATGGGGCTTTGGTAAAGTGCATGGCAAGAGGCTGTAAAGCTTGGAAATGGCCCACCATAACAGATGAACAACTGTATCATTGGAATGATGTATTACAGAAGATTCAGCCTCCAAAATTAATAAAAAGGGGATGCTACTTCGTTAGAGAAATGGACAAGGGTGATTAGCTGAGTTAATCAAAGAAATATTCCTGATATTAAGATTTCGTATTTTATTATTCTCTCATGTTGTCTCACATATTGTTGAAACGGATATAGTTTATAAGGTTTTCATTGGCGAGTTGCCTTTTTGTATTCAGTATTAAGAAATGATACTTTCTTAATCTTTTTATTAGTTTGTAAGCAACATTAATTAAATCCCTAGTGCAATTAGCAATACTTGAAACGCTGTGATTTCCAAAGGAAAGGTTGTCCATAATTTTACGTACAAAAATTGATATTAATAGTTGTATAAGGAGAAATACTAAGTCAATGTTACTTCATCTTTGTTATTTAAAGTATAATACAAGATTTCTAATGTCATTAAACATGTCTTTTATTGTTGAATTGGCGTAAATATGGTAACACTCATTCCCTCACCTGATGCATCATTCCCTCACTCTCTAATTTTTTACTACCCTCTTTATTCTATAAAAAACTCATGTATTTTGGGGACCACTATATCGTTGACAATTAGTAACACGAGTACTATAAAATTCATAGCAAAGAATAATTAAATATCAAAAAAAAAATTAAGAAATTTTTAAAACTCAAATTTCTGAATTTTGCTGGAATTACCCATATACAACAAATAAATTACCATCACAGTTTAGCTTTCGCTTTAACACCAAAATCGATACTGAAAAAATCGATTATCTCGTCAACAAACGATTCAGGATTAGTGATGTGCACGTCGTGCGGTCCTTTTACGTTCAAAACTCGGAAATTTGGAATCGATTTGAACATATTAAGTAATCGCATACCTTTTTTCCTAAAGACCGGTAGGGTTTCGTCTTCCGAAGCGATTATATTCAACATGGCGGGCGGATGTTCAGTCACTATAGAAATGAGCATGTCTTCCGTTATTGGTAGACTTACGATTTTTTTTACCGACGGTTCCCATGATAGTCTAAAATTAAAGAAATTTATTTATATATATATATACAGGGTGTATCTGACACGGCGGCCGTTATCAAAACTACTTATAGGGAAAATATTTCAAGGCTATATACAAAAAACTAATTCACAATTAACAATAGTTTAGGCACAGGCTCATTTTTCACATTTCACGATATTTATACATGCTGTGTAACGGGTGAGGTGGTCATTATTAAATACGAGTGACGTATAGACCTCGTACTACAATAATACTGTGAAACGTTGTCAATCTGTCATCTTTCATTCAAAAAATAACCTAATGAGAAAGAGCTATATCACTGTCCCGCTCTGACAGTACAGTGTACGCTCGCGTCATACTTGACAAATGGTGTTTTACAACAACAATAATTTAATTATTTATTTTGTTCGAAAAAAAAAAATTTATTTTTGAAAATTTTACTAATTCTATTTAATAAGTTCTAGTTAATAATACCATGCTTTAAATGAAGGTCGCGGTTATATCCACATATACAGGTATATAAATCATATATATATATATAAACTTTAAAAGAACTTTGAAACAAAATCATGGCGCAGAGGCGTAGTGTATACCTTTAAACGCGACAGTTTTTGGGTCCGATTCTCACTTGAGGAAGATGGATTTTTCTATTTCCATCATATTCGCTCTGGTAACAAGGCAAAAGCGCGGCGTTGAGTTCCGCAACTCAACACGCACTGCCTCGAAAAAGGCTGGAAGCGGGGACGGAGAAAACAGGGACTAAGCAGCGGAGTGTCTTAACACTAGATTCCTATGGTTCCTGCAGTTCCCTCTGCCTACCCTGCCGTTTGCGGGATACGGCGTGACGCTATAAAAAAAAGTTGCAAACACTATATCTTCCCTCTCTATCCTGCTTCGTGCGGGATAAAGGGCGAAAAGCTGATAAAGAAATATCCTCACCTATACATTCCATCTCCCACAGGCACTAAGATCCTAGAAAGAACAACTGCCGACTGTTCTCTTGTAAATTTCCTACTTTTAACCAATAGGTTTATCGCTTGGTCGTATGTTAACTTTTTGTTTCTTGTCAAATTCCATCTAAAACAAAAAAATATTTAAAAAAAATACAAAATTATATATATATATATATATATATATATATATATATATATATATATATATATATATATATATATATATATATATATATATATATATATATATATATATATATATATATATATATATATATATATATATATATATATATATATATATATATATATATATATATAATATATATATATATATATATATATATATATATATATATATATATATATATATATATATATATATATATATATATATATATATATATATATATATATATATATATATATCTATATATATATATATATATATATATATATATATATATATATATATATATATATATATATATATATATATATATATATATATATATATATATATATATACAAAATTATATATATAGGAATTTTCTTATAAAAATACACATTCTCCATTCCAATACATTCTCCACTTCATTCTTCAGCGTTTTCTCCAAACACTACATTCCAAAAACATTCCACGTTCACGCTCTACCTCTACCGGGGTAGTCAAAGACAACGGAGCGCCAAACATACCTCTCCCGCCTCGTCCACTGTCATTAGTCTCTTCATACATGCTTCTTTTCCAAAAGAACCTACCTATGGTTACGTGACTATCTTCCAGTATCTCGAAGGTCAACTTAAAGGTTGAGGACAACTGGTCAACCAAGGTCTCACCCAACCCACTACTAATAATCTTTGCTATAATATCTTCTTTACCATTCTTTCATCACTTATTCACCAACTTCCCCATACAACAAAAACAAATTCTTCTCCACCCTCATTAAGAAAATAAAAAAATCTCCACTCTCATTAAGAAAACGAAACTCATTAAAAAAACCAAAAGAGTGAAAATCACAACCATACCATACCAACCAGAGATAAAAAAGACAAATTAATATAGACACAGATAAAAAATGCCTTGAAAAAAACAGGGAAAGGAGTGTCTTAACACTAGGTTCCTGCAATTCCCTCCGCCTACCCTGCCATATGCGGGATAAAGCGTTAAGCTAAAAAAAAATACTTACCTAGGATAATTATCATAATAATCATCATAAGAATATTGATACCACAGCATTGGGTTCCATTGGTGAAAATTGTATGTTGACAATGGAGGAACCGGGTCTATGTTGACCATTTTACTTATTCTAAATGGATATAAGTTATTATAGAAAACACCTGGAATATAAAAAAATATGTAAAAATATATGACTTTATTATCTATTTATTATCAATATGCCCCAGATACTAACGGCCTTATTCATAAAAAAGTCTTATAGAACGTTTTAAGCATATTTTAGTTAACACGCTCTTTAGGCTTATAGAACGTTCGATAAATGTTTGTATTCATAAACGCTCTATAAGCCTTCTATAACTAAAGTGTCACTAATTTGATTTATACGTTCACAATGTTGCCACTATACTAGTGTTGGACACCTCATACAACAGGCGCTTCAAATGTCCCATACAAAAGAATGAACTGTCCCATCACTTCAAATACATATTTTGTACCACCTCAATTTTGAGGTGACATTGTTCCTCACTCACTTATGAATGAATGAATGCAACTTTTACGAAAGAGTTGATTTTGTCCTGCTTACTCTTTTTGAGGTATGCATGACATTTGACAAGGCGATGGGACAAAATGAACGACGGAAAGAAACGTCGCTTGATGTTTGAAATGTCACACTCACATGTAACACTACATTTATGTTACATTGGTTTCGAAATGCTAAACTATATTTTTTTCAAGAATTGTCGTTTCTATATTAAAAACGACATTTATTGAAAAAAATTACATACATTTAAATGTTACATGAAGTTTTGTATAAAAAATATTATACTTTTTTTTTATTTAAGTTTGAAGTAACAATAAACATAATGAAAATATTATTTTTTTTTTGTAAAAAGTGTAATTATTTGGCTTAGTCTAATAATGACTTTTAAATTAATTATAAAATGGTATTTTTTTTATAAGTAGGTATTAAAACACTACACACAATATCTAATTTTTATTATCCTCAAAAGTAATGAAGACTTCATATTTTCATCTTTTGAGGACCACTTCAAATGAGGTGGTACATTGTCCCACCTCATTTTTTAAAATGAGTAACTCATACAAACTCTTCATATTTACTTGTCCTACCCAACACTACACTATACTGAAGTCGGTCGACTTGTTGCCGAAAATACCAGTAAATCCACAGATGATAAGTGACAAACGCATTGACATAGTATGACCACAGATAATATTACGTACAAAAATATATTATTGGATCTGGCTTGACATATACCGGCTTGATTTACGTCGTTGTTATCACAAAAACACGAATGTTTATTTTATTTTAGTTTATAAACTTACTTAATTTTTAAAAAATTAAGTCAAAAGAAGTAAAACGACAAAGAATTGTAAATTGTTTAGACGTGGACAAGTATTACCTATGTTCTGTGCACCTTTCTTATGTAGAATTTATTATTAATAAACTTGTTAATAACTAAATATAGTTAATAAACATCGAACAAAATGTCAATTGTTATATTGTTTTGTTTACGAAACTGAAATTGACACTCTTGATGACAAGCAACTCGACGACATATGAATGCTCATATTAGTATGAGCTATAATCAGCTGTTATATGAATCGGCCATCTTTGGACGTTAAAACACTCTTATAGTAGGGTTCTCGGCTCTATAACTTTATGATAGGTTTATAGAACTGATTGGCACTAAAATGCTGTTATGAATAACGTTTTTTGACAACTGTACTATATCGAGTCTTTAAGCGTGCTATAACTTTTTATGAATAAGGCCGTAAATGTACTACAGGATATCTTTACATAAATGAGCAGTGTTCCTACTACTGTATTGTGCATATATATTTATATATATGTGTATATATATATATATATATATATATATGTATATATATATATATATATATATATATATATATATATATATATATATATATATATATATATATATATATATATATATATATATATATATATTATATATATATATATATATATATATATATATATATATATATATATATATATATATATATATATATATATATATATATATATATATATATATATATATATATATATATATATATATATATATATATATATATATATATATATATATATTATATATATATATATATATATATATATATATATATATATATATATATATATAGATTTATAGTGTCATGCATATTGAGAATAGAAATAACAGCTTAAAGAAAACAATGAAACTTTGAACAATGAATAGTATAAAACATATAAGAATTATGATGCAGTGTGATGAAGAATACATGATTTAGTGGTTAGAACACTTGCACGGTTTGTTAGAAGCAAGGTTAAACTCCTGCTGGGTTAATTTTTTATATGATTTCTTTAAACATTTGTTTACATAAAAATAATTACATCTCTTCTATAAGAATTCCAATTCTCATTATTTAAACATTTATTTATAAACAAACACAATCTTAATGTACAACAAAAATATTGACAATATATATATTATAAATTACACTCACTAGTTATAAATCCCACAGAATGTGTCAACAATATAAATGTATTCCATTGCAAGTGATCAATCACTCTGCGCATCCCCTCCACAAGGATAGAATGATTCACTAGCGGACCCATCGGAAATGCATCTGATTTGCCATGGCCTGAAATAAATCAAAATTTAGAAATATTTTTTTAAATGAAATCACTTTAAGCCTTATTATATTTTATTGTGCAATTCAACATTGCGCAGAGTGGAAAAATGAAAAAAATTGTAATATAAATCAAATTTACTAAGTGAAACATTGAAGCCTGAAGAAGTTTATGGAAATTGACATGCTATGACACGTCACAACAGAATGTTCTCATTATGTATTCTTATATAAGGAGTAAAGTTCAAAAAAGAAATACATATGTATATACATACATAAATATTATTAATAATTGTTCTATGTGTAGTCGGGTGACCAATACAATTTATTATATTTTTATTACTTTTAAGGTGTTATATCACACTAAGAAAAAATAAACTTTTAGGTGAATATAAGCATTTAAACATAGAAGGATCCGCAGTGCTAAGCTGCACCTCTTGGTAATAGAAGACTTTTTGTAAGAGTATGTAATACATTAATATTAATAATTATGTTAAGTCTAAACTTACCGGGTAAGTCAATGGCTACATAATAGTGGGTATCAGGTAAATGTTTGATGATGTAAATGAAGGTGGCGGCACTGTCCATATAGCCATGCACCATTAAGACTGGATGATTTGTTGGTTTGCCCCATGTTACACCTAAAATAAACAGGAAAATATACTATGATACAAAAAAATTAAGAAATGATTAAATGTTGATATAATATATGTAAGTTATTAGTACAAAGGAATAGATTAATAGAATAAATTAATTAATAATTAAGAAACATTATGTATTTTTTTTTAAGTAATGCAAATGTAAGATCAGAAAACCAATCTTGAAAGTGTTATCTTTTGAAAGGAGGAAATGTTTCTAATTATATATTTTCTTCTTCTTCTTCTCTTTATTTATGGCGTTTCGAGCGTGCCTGAATTATATATTTTAAAAAATCTCTTATTTTTTGAGTGACAAAGGAAGAAGATTATTTCTGCAATGTTTTATCTCATAATAAATAAATATAAAAAATCTAATCTGTCATATATTATAATATTTAATTAACTTTGTTAATTTAAAACATGTAATATGTTTAAATACAATATAATAAACTGTTTTGTATAACATTATGATGTATAAATATGTTTAAGTAATTAACCTAAGTCATAACCTCAATCTTGTTAATGTTTTTTATAATGATAAGAACAATAGATCAATTTTTTGCTCAAATTTAATTAAAATTAAAATAAAATGATTAAGTCAACATCTTTTGATTTGACATTTATTTTTTTTAAATCCTTACAAATTGAAAATAGATTAAAAATGTAAGGAAGATAAAAGAAGAAATACTTACACGCAATTCTTCCCCACGGTGCATTCACATAAAATTCTCCACTATCCATTTTTAATATGTCAATTTATAAATAAAATACAATCAATTATATTATTTTATACTTAAAGGCAACATAAAAGCATTGTGATATGCTGGACTGGACAAAGATCATAAACTTAACATTTTTTTCATTATATTATGTTTATGTATATATCTTACTTGAAAATCTTATTTTTTTATATATTATATATTTGATATTTCTTTAAAATTATATGTGGAACAATTTTTATCATCATTTAGCGATAGGAAATTATCTGAAAATATATAATAAATAATAAGAATATATGAATTTGCACTGTTATCTGTATGTCAATTTACTATTGAAATCGTTTCTTTTTTAATTTCATTTAAAAATAGTAAAAATATTTTTATGATTTTTAAAGTGTTAACTGAGGATAGAAAAATTCTTACAAAAGAGGATTCTTTAAGTAAAAGAAATTAATATTAAAACATCTTATAAAATTTAAAGACTATTTAAAAAAAAAAAAGAAATAGATTTATTATATTATTATATATGTAACGAGCGCTTCGCTTGCGGCTTCGTCTGTCTGAGTTTAATGAATATTTTTCTAGAAAGATTAATTGCATTCGTTTTCAGATTTAATTGACATAAGATCATATAATGTATATTTCATTGTCAAAAAAATGGTAAGCTAAAGGTTTTTCCAGATAAGTCGTTTTAGAAAGTGCTCTATATATTACTCCATAAAGTATAAGTATGCTTGATAATATATATATATATATATATATATATATATATATATATATATATATATATATATATATATATATATATATATATATATATATATATATATATATATATATATATATATATATATATATATATATATATATATATATATATATATATATATATATATATATATATATATATATATATATATATATATATATATATATATATATATATATATATATATATATATATATATAAAAAGTTAGGGTAAAAACTAAAAAAATATATAAACTATATATTCTAGATAACTGATCGATTATGTAGGTTTATCATTTCTTTTTAATAATCTTATCAGATAAAGTTGTGATTAAGAAATGTCATGAAACAACACATGTACAGACTTTAATACTTGCAAGGTTAATGTTTGCCTTAAATTTGTTTTTATTATAAAAAATCAACACGTCAAACTTAAATTTTCGCGTCATTTTGAATGAGGTAACTTATTTAAAATTAAAATTTTGCATTACTCACACGTAGTTTTTACTTCAAAAGGTTATTTTTTGTCATAGTTTATGTTATGCGCATTTATCATTGTAAGTAATTGCTATTATAATTTTATATAATTACACAATGTGACGCGGTCTGGTGTAGTTGGAACGATTTAATTAATAAAGACCGATTCCCACTTAAAGAGGACAGATTTTTCCATTTCCTTCGCTCTGGCAACTAGGCAAGCGCGGCGTTGAGTTCCGACAATGCCTCGAAAGTAGGTAGGAAAATCAAGGAACGGAGTGTCTTAACACTGCCTACATTGCTGTATGTGGGATAAAGCATAAAAATAAAAAAAAACTAACCTTTTGTCATAATTCAATTTTTAAGGTTTTTGGAAAAAAAATTGCTTAATTTTGTTGGCTTTTTAATTTAAAAATTTAAATAT
>JAZFAU010000315.1:205000-372813 GCA_037178615.1 Dione vanillae | reverse complement strand
AGACAAGTGCTACGCCGACAAGCCAGAGAGAGAAAAAAAAAAAAAAAATTGGACCGATCGTGTAGGCTACTGCATGGCCAGCCGAGGCAGCCATTTGAATGAAATTATTTTTCATTACTAACCGAACCTAAACCGAAGGATTATACTTTCAAATAAAAAAAGAAATTTGAGAAAATATTCAGTAGTTTATTTTTTAAAGGCATTTAAAAAAAACGTTATTTGGCGGACCCTTTATAAATATACACAAAAACATTTTCAATAAATTTATTATCACTCATAAACCACACTGAACGATTGGTCTACAGCACCGCTCCGGTCACCTTATATAGAGAAATGTTCGGTAAAGACGGTCTACGGCTCACAAAGTAGTTTCAAATTCAGGTCTACCTTGAGGTCACTGATAACCTACGCGGCAGAGAACGTGTTAAAAGATGGAAGGAAATTCTAACAACAAGACTTGATATAATTATATTCTTAGGAAAACAAAATTTGGCGTTTCGAGTATATCGTGAAAGTGTTCATCAGTAAAACATCGATTCAATGAAAAATAGAGGAATTTTTCTTAAATTTGTTGACTTTTTGGCTAAGTACGATCCAGTATTACGAGAGCCGTAGTAAAAATAAAGATGGGTAATAAATATAGTATCTCTTATTTGTTGCCTTAAATTCAGAACGAATTCATAGAGCTATTGGGAGGCGCAGGCAGAAAAACAGATATATTTGACAGTACTCCTGACATTCAAGTTATTGATGGTAGCGATGGTTAAAATTGTAGAATCGTTTATTGACTTTGTAGAAAATAAAGAAAAACTGCTGGTGAAATCACAATTACAATCATATTATTTTAACGAAATTAGAAAATGAGGTTTAGATATAAAAAAATGCAAAGGACAGGCTTACGATAATGCTGCCGTCATGGCAGGAAAGCACAGCAGTGTTCAAACTTGTATTAAAGAAATAAATCCAAATGCAGAATTTGTAGCATGTACAAATCATTCTTTAAACCTGGCGTGTTTACATGCAGCTTCTACAGCTATAATATATAATTATATATGGTGAATAACCACTATATATAAATTTAACTTCGTCTATAATACATTTTAATGATCTGTCAGCTGCATACTATGTAATCATAATCTAATCAATACTATGGCACCCAGATGCAATGAAAGCTGCTTAGTGAAACCTACATCTTTTTTGGATGAATAGAAGATTAAGATGTAATACATGCACATGAAAATGAAAAATATACAAACAGATAACTATATTTTTAGGTCTTATTTAGTAATTTTCATTTAAACTGTAATTAAAATTCTTAAATAAAACTAAAGAACCTTGCATTCTCCTACAAGGTTATGACTTAAATTTCTAATTGTCATATAGAAATTATTACTCAACATTTAACTCTTCTCTCAATATTATTAGATTATTTAAAGATTAGTTAATATTTTATTTGATGAAATTGCATTGGCATCATTTCATCACAAGGAAAAATAATTGGCTTTGAAGCCTTGGGACACCAAAATAAAAGATGTCTGGCTGATCATGCACTTGTGTTTATGATGAAGGGTATAAAAAGTAAATGTTAACAGCCCATTTCTTTCACATTTTGTAAAGGTAACCACTAAGGCAAATTAGATTTAAGGAATTTGTTAACCAGAGAAAAATATTTTAGAGAGGGGGAAGGATTGTACTTCAAATGGCTTCGAAATTGGCAACGATAAAATCTTTCCCCTATTAGATACCTTTTCAAAGGGATAAGAAATAATTTATGACTTAAAAATGCAAGGTTTTTACATAATAGTAAAAACATGTGGGCAAAATGGGAACATTTGAAAATGTTATTAGAGATAGTCCAAGGAGAAGATGAAATAAGGCTTGTAAATAAGTTTACAGAATTGCATGTTCTAAACGAAAAAAATATTAAAATGAAATTCAAATATGCAACACAAGTGTTTAGCCAGAGGGCCAGGAGGGTTGTGTCTTAATTTTTTTATCGAATAAATATAATATTATGCTTCGTTATGTATGTTAACAAAAAGATATTTTTTATTGATAAATCATTATTATGAAATATTTTTTGCTTTATTGCCAGGGGCTTTAATATTGTTATTATTTATCCATTAAATGCATATTGACGTAAAACTGCAACATACCAATAACTTGGCTACCAAATCATTATTATATAGCACAATATTTTTTATCAAGTGGCAGCACCTTTTTTCTTTCGCGCCTGTCAAATGTCAGTTAGACATTCACAAAGTATTGAATGTCAAAAATTTCGTAATTTTTGGAATAAATAGTTGATTTTTGAAGCTAAATAAGTGCATTATTTTTTATTTTATTGTGATAATTCATCTTCTCTTCGGTACAGTAATTGTTTAGGACAATAGCATTTCGGATTTTGTATTTCTAATGAAAATAGAGAAGGTTTACATCATAGTCTTGAGTGTTTGATAAAGGAGGAACACGATGAGTATAGTGATGATCCGCTTATGGCAGACGACCCACCATTGATAAATGAAACCCTTGTAGACGGAGAAGTGCTTCTGAATCCATTTCTCTCCACAAACCAAGCCAGTCGCCGAGCAACTGTAAAAGGCCGTGTTTGAAAGGAAAAACAGTTAGTCTTGAATTCTGACCAGACTGCTTTTCTTGGCAGCACTTCTTACCCACCAGAACTGAGGGATCAAGCTGCTACGGGTACTCCGTATAGTATTTTTTCATATTTTCTAACATCTGAAATGCTTGAGAAGATAGTGGAAGAATCTAATCTTTACTCTGTTCAAAAAAATGTGACCAAACCCTTGAAGTTGACTGTAAATGAACTAAGAAAGTTCATTGCAATCCTGATATTTATGTCAGTCATAAAATATCCCAAAGTCCAGCTTTACTGATCTAATACTGTAGGTTTTGAACCAATCAATCAATGAAAAAGATTTTTAAAGGGAACACCCCAACATGATAGACTCCATAAGATAAGGCCCATAATTAACCATCTCAATGAAAAATTTGCATCAGTTTCTATGGAGCAAAGGCTATTCAATATCAATTGACGAGCAGATGTGTGTTACAATTTCCTACCAAATAAACCACGCAGGTGGGGATTCAAATTATATGCAATGTGCAGTGTTAAAGGCTATGCTCGTAATTATGATATATACACTGGTCAAGAGAATGAGCGGTTTCAAGATGAGCCAGATTTTGGGCCAGTAGGAAATGTTGGTATCCGGCTATCCAGACGTGTACCAAGGCATATAAATCATATTATATATCTTGACAACTTTTACACCTCTGTGCCGCTTGCCCATCTTGCCAAACTAGGAATCTACGAATCTAAGAAGTAATGGTGTTTGTAAAACTTTGTTGATTAATAATTTTAATTCTGTATATTCGATACAGCTCTAAAGCTAATTGTGAAAATGATAGCAACAAATCCTTTCCATCAGTAGTAGATTTGATTGATTTGATTCATAATAAATCTGGTGAGTCTAAAAATATTGATTTTGAATGTGAAGTAGATGATTTATTAATGGCAATGGAAGAAATAAAAAATAATATTGTTTAATTTATAATGAGTCTAAAAAATATCTAACTGAATATGTAATAAAAAAAATTAAAACTTAAATATTTAGATATTTTTATAGTTCCATGAATGATTTTTGTAGATTATCAGTCTTTTAATTATGAAGTCGATAAGTCGATACAAAGAAATCTCTATTTCATGCAAGTGATTTTAATAATCTAAACGAATTAACAATTTAATGAATGGCATTTATAATTTATCATATTATTGTTGTATGTTTATGAAATTGTCACTAGTCTAATTTATTAGATAGAAACATGAGATATCTGATAAATTGTGCATATGTTTATAATGTTATAACTTGCACTGTTCATAAAGACATGTTGATTGAGCTGATTAATAATCTTGCTATTAAATTGATTACACACAGTTGGTGTAAAGGAGCAAATAAAATTTTAAATGGAAAATAACCTTCAATAAGAATGACCTTGTTAAAATACAAGCACATGAAATTTATAAAAAAATAAAACTTAATTTTTAAGTTTATAATTAGTGTATTTATTAGTGATGTAACGAATGTCATTTTTTTAACATTAGCGAATGCGAATGCGAATATTTGCTACCGACGTTCGCGAAAGCGAATACGAATATTCAGTAACTTTTTATAAATTTGGCGCTAATTGTCTTTGACAAGATAGCACGTTGAACAAAAAGTCAAATGTCATTCCACTCAAGCCGGTCTTTTTATAAACCACAGAATTTTGATAGATGTGGATAAGGTAAGATGTAGATTTATTAATATGAGTAAATCAAATTCTAGTGCAATATGGAGTTATTTTATACTTTGTGATACTGAACGAGCTAAATGCACGTTGTGTAACAAAGAATATTCTAGAAAAGGTAGAACTACAACGGCTACGCTGAGTCACTTGAAATCGAGTATTTCAATTTACAAAAATGTGAAAAACGAAAATACTGTATATCTAAAACATATGAAAATGCTTCATCTTTCCGTCAAAATAATAAATACGACATGAAACAGATATCGCTTCAAGAATGTATCGATAAAACGAAACAGTGGGATAGTAAATCAGTGGGATAGTAGTCATTGGCGCACAGGAATGTTATATTCCATTCCATAAAAAATGCTGAATAAACATCACGTGACCCATATGCCTACATATCACCGATCGCTGTAGGCACTCTAAAAAAGTAGGTGTATTGAGCTGAACCTTGTGGCATGGGTTTATCTAACGTAAAAAACAAAATAAACCGTAAGTCGTGGTGGTTATAAGGTGAAGGTTATATTACTATTGTTACACATTTTGCGCTTGTTTATATATTAATATTTTGTCGCTTTGTGAAAACTTAAAACTATTTATGGATCATGCTATTGAACTGAAAAATTTGCCTACTAATGAACGGTGGCAGTATGATATTGCATACCTACATATATTTACATACACATTATTCTAGTGAAAATACGAGGATTGTGCATGGTTTGTGTGCCGTTTCGAACTCTTATTTTAATAAAAGAAAAAATTAAATTACTGGAGATGGTTAATTTATAATATAATATAATTTGCACGATATTATCTTTACTTACACGATAATAATTAAATTATTAATTTTCAGAATGCCAGCGAAAAAATGTCTGTTTTGCCAATGACATCCAATGAGCCAAATCCTGTAAAACTTCCTACGCCTGCGATATGCGTCTCACCGATCGGTACCGAAATTACTGACGAAGGCAATGTCACAACTAAAAGCACCTCAACAAGTAATGAAACATCCCAAATTCGCAATATCAATTATTATTTAAGCAGTCAATTATTTATTCCTACTAATCTTATAAATGCGAAAGTATGTCTGTCTGGTACGCTTTCGACGTCAAAATTTTTTTTAATGCGCGAAATTTTTCCAAGCGTCATATAACCTGAAGTCCACGCGAACGAAGTCGCGGGCGAAAACCTAGTATTATTATAATTCTAAATAAGAATTAGTAATTTAGTTTATAAACATAATTTCAATGTTTTCTTGTTGTTTAAATGTCGGTCATTCCAGGTGCTCGGAAACGTAAAGGTGAAGATTTGGATTGTAGCGACGAGAATTCACCCGATACACCAAGTGCAAGCAGCTCTATACTGCAGCCTGTACGTGCTACTCCTGCACAGGATAAGTTGAAGAATCAGATTTCTCTTCTTCAAATGGAATTGGACTTAGCTATTCGTCGTAGGGATTTTCTGGGCGCCACTAAAAATGAGACACGTGATGTGACGAAACTGCGCCGAGAAATTGATAAATGCACAAAAGAACTACGGAAGAAAGAGCAACATATGCGTCACTCCCAGTCACATAGATTATCAATAAAATCAAAGATTAAACTTGCTTGCAATCAGAGTCCGATTGTAGCTGTCTTCTTAAGGCGCGTTCTGCCCCAGGTCGCCCACGCCTAGAAGAGCAACAACCGCAATTGCTAAAAACTATCGTCGATTTGGCTATGTTTGCTGCGGAGGAACGGCGTCGCTCAGAAATTGTTCGCAGTTGCCGAACACTTACTGACCTCCATGAAAAGCTAAAGGAGCACGGATTTCAAATTTCGAAGAGTGGCACGTATCTTCGATTGCTCCCTAGAAATTATACCACCTTGGAGGGTAAAAGGCATGTAGTCAAATTGAGTCGCCCTGAGGCAGATCACCATAAGGCTCATGTCGATCAACATTTTTGTGTCGCCACAATAAGATCCTTGGAAACGCTGGCATCTATTCTCGGGCCAAAACAAGTGTTTTTTTTGTCCCAAGATGATAAAGCCCGGGTACCTATAGGTTTGACAGCGGCAAATAAACAAACTCCTCTCCTGATGCATGTCAAATATCGTGTCTCATTGCCTGATCATGATTGGGTGATTGCTACAAGGCACAAATTGATCCCTAGTGTATATGCTGGGTGCATCACAAAAGGAAATGATATGTGCCGTGGTGAAGCAATTACTTATTCAGGGCCAACATACGTGGCGATTAGAAGTGGCAAACATTCCTCGTCGACAGCTTCTACTCATGCTGTGGACTTCAATAAGCTTGCTACACTCAACAATTTCAAGGAAATTATGCGGGATGAAGAAGGACGCCTGAAACCAGTTGTTCAGATTTCATCTGATGGAGGACCCGATGAAAACCCGAGATATCCAAAGGATATTTCCCATGCCATACACCACTATGTCAAGCATGATTTAGATGCAATATTCATTTTTACGAATGCACCCGGCAGAAGCGCATTCAACCGTGTTGAGAATGGCGCCTTTAAGCCGGGAATTATCTGGACTCATACTTCCGCATGATTCTTATGGAACTCATTTGAATGAACAAAGGAAAACAAAAGATCTCGATCTCGAAAAAATGAACTTTCAGAAGGCTGGAGAAGTTCTCACAGAAGTATGGAATAATATGGTTATCGACGGCCATGACGTCGTAGCAGAGTACCTCGAGCCCGATGACACTGCTGAAAGCTTTGTTCCAGACTTGCCTTCTCTGCAGTGGTATAGCGAGCATGTGCGAGAGAGCCAGTATTTGCTTCAGGTACATTAGTAAAATCTCATTTATTATTATTTTATCATTTACTTTTCTTATCTAATATGATTAAGATGTCTTATTATTATTACCAGGTGGTGAAGTGCGATGACCACGCTTGCTGTGGAGATTTGCGGAGTTCTCTTCGATCTATTCTTCCTGAACGCTTCGTTATACCTCCTTACCCAATTTTGCAATCGTCTAGTGGCCTATGTATTCCGAAGCCTCAAGAGCATGATGGCAAGACGTTTGCTACATTTCTTCTGCGTCGGTCTCTTGGAATCACCCCAACGCATGAGGGCTTTAACAAATTGCCGTATGACCTGTATTGCCCTAGTCTGCAAAAGGATCGTCGGCAACTTTTGTATCGGACGTGCCAGTGGTGTGGATTGTACTTCTGTACAAAGAAGAAAGTTAAGGAACATGTAAATTCATGTCACAAGCAACCTAATCCGAGCAGTAATAGTGTAGAGATGCACAATGTTCGTCCTTTACGCATCCTCACGCGACGATCAATCGGCAGATCGAAAGAAATTCTAAAAACACTGAGTGGCTTGATGAAACCGATGTTGATTTTCAACAAAGCACAGTGCCAACAACTGACCTGCAAGATGCTTATCCAGTTGTTAGTGTTGAAGAATGTCTTGCTAATCCATGGTCCGAGGACAATATACATTAAATATATTTATGTACTAGTACAATATATGTTTTTCCTATGATCAAACTCTTCGTTTATTATTATTGTTATGACAATAAAAAAAAAACTTGCAACCTGGTGTAGACATTTTTATTATGGTCCTTAATTTCAGAATAAAATAAGATTATAGTTTATACCTGTATTTAAATTAAGATAATATTCAGAAAATTTTAAGATTCGTTGTAGGTACTAAAAATGCACGTGATGTTGAGAAGGGGGAGGGGTGATGGTCTTAAACCTCACTACGTATCACCAATGGGGGAGGAGGGGGTTAAAAAATGCTAAAAAAAGATCACGTGTATCACGTCACGATTAATGGACAACCCCTGATTAGTTTTTTTTTAGAGTAATGCAATACTTGATTTTGATCCACCCTGTGATCGACCACTTAAATCACAATCACCAAAGTTGATTAAAACACCGCTAAGGTTAATCAATGTTATTATGATTACTTTGAGTTAGTTATCTTGATTATGATGTTTGTAATTATACAACAATTGTACTATATTATTTCATTCCCAGAATACTATTAACTTAGAAGAAAGTGATTTTATAACCAATGAAATTAAAAATGATATAGTACAGTAACAAACATATTAATGATTAGTATATTGTTTATTTGAGTGTTTCTAACTAATTAGTTGTTTTTTATATAACAATGAAATTTTTTTACTTCTCAAAACTCCAAAGAGATCTGTAAAAACACACCTGTAAGTTTAATCAAGTATTATGTACATTAAATATGTGATATTATTTATTGCAGGCATCAAAGCAACATGAATTCAACTTACAACTTTACCAAAGCCTTTTACGATGATATGCATCACTTTAGATTGTTAGGGAGTGAAAGATTGCAAAAAGAGCACAAACTTCGAGTAAAACATTTAGCACAAGTGATTCAGCATTCAGCAGAAGAACATGAAGAGATTATGACTAATTTAAAATTATAACAAACAATCCTAGAAAAAAAATTGGCTTCAAATAAATAAAATTATTTTCTATACAAATCGACTTTATTTAATACTAACTTCAAAAATCGTCTTCAATAAACATAGCTCTAACTACTAACTGCAGCCCCTCGCCATGTATTTTGTGGCAAACTTATGATAGATGGTCCAGTCAAAGTATTATCTAAATCGTCCCTGTTAAAATTCTCTTCCTTTATTTCAAAACTCTTCGTCATTGTAGATGTTAAAAGGATTTCTTCTAGTTTTAAATACTTTTGGCTGCCTAGTAAGTTGTTGTATTTGATTTATCATTTCACTGATTTCTTCTACATCTCTTACTGCTCTTATGGTCATTGTATTTAACGACTTATTTAAGACACTAATAAACGTTAATATTAATTTAACTATTAGCTCAAACTCCACCGTAAATACTATTATTTTTTTTTTGTTTCCGGGGAAGTCAAATGAAATGACACTATACTGAACCTAAACTAGAGTGAGAGATGATATAACGATGACATAACTTTTGTACAGGATTCTTTATACTAAGTGTAAATTATGACGAGTTTATTAGTCGTATTTTTGCAATTATAGCGTGTTTATACTTGGTATAATTTTTATACTTTGTTTATTAATACCACTGTTTAATAAGAATATCATTTTTAAGCTTTATTAAAGTTAAAGAAATAATTTTGATTTTGTTTGCTTAAAGTTTTTATTTACTATTCTTATGACAAATTCTTATATTTATAGTTTAATAAGAATGTCATTTTTGAAGGCGAATGCGAATATTCGTTACATCACTAGTATTTATCAGAAGGTATTTTTTTTTCCGCAAATTACTAAATATATGGAAATAATGTTCAAATCGAACACATTTAAAATTGGTTGAATTGTTTACCATTCTCCTAGTGTACGTAGATATTAGGCTAACTAATAAGCATAGCTTTGAGGCAATAATAAAAGCGATGCCTGTCAATAAATTTTTAGAAAATACGACTTCACTTATAATAATAGTTACACTAGTCAACAAGGTTTTTGCCCAACAATAATTAGTAGTATAATTCGATAATACTTGATAAGTACCTATTCAAGAACCATATATATACATTTTATAATTGGCTTAGTTCGACTTTACTGAGAAATGCAGGTTGAAACATGTTTCGGTAGCGCGGATACGTTTTTAAACAACACACGTCATTACTTGTTGAGCGTTTTATCTGTAACGAGTGTTAAGGCCTCTTTTCCATTACACGGTTTCTCGCCGTGAAAATCTATGGTTAATTCGCCGCGTGTAGGCACGGTCGTCAGTGTGGTATGGATCACTATATGAGCTTGTCGACATGCACGGTGGCGCCAAGGCACGGCGCACGCGGCCGCGGCGCCGTGCCTTGGCGCCACCGTGCTGCCCCTCGGCGCGCCGCGTCTACGCACGGCGTGATTTTCACCAGTGTTGTATGGCAGTCTATCGGGGTGTGTCGATGGTGCCGGACGTACGCACGGATTCGTGACCGCTTATATACGCTGTTTCGCGATTTTATTATAAAATGAACATAAATCAAGAATTATTAATTACGTTGATTCAAGAAAGGCCTGTAATATGGGATAAGACCATCGACGATTATAAAAATAAGCGGCTTAAATATGATTCCTGGAAAGAAATATTTATTCATTTCCAGCCCACATTTGAAGATTTAAGTGGTGATGAGAAAAACAAGTTTGGTAAGTTACAGATATTTTAACTTTTTACTTATGCATAATTGTTTTGATAGGAGAGGCGACCTTCGTTAGATACAAAATATTGTGCAAATCTGTTGCGAACTTCATTAGCCGCCAAACTTCCGCGAACTGCATTCGTGATAGGTAACTGGATTAGTTCCGATTCTGAATCAAGGGTGGACTCATTTTCACTCGCATTGTGAAACTGAAAGTTTTCCTGCTTATGTATAAAATTTTGCAAAACACAACATGTTTTCACAATATCAACTGCCAAATCGATGGACACATTCATTGGCCGGTGAAAAATTCGCCATTTATTGGATAAAATGCCAAACGCACATTCAACAAATCTTCGCGCTCTGGTGAGTCTGTAGTTAAATGTACGTTTTAATTGATCAAGTTGATGACCACCAAATGGACGAAGCAAGTGATAATGCAAAGCAAAGGCTTCGTCCGCAACGAACACATATGGCAAATCGTAGTCAATTCCAGGCAAACGTGTTGCATCGGGTAGATTTAATCCGTTGTTTGTTAAATTTTTCCAAAATGGGGTCTCTTTAAACACACTGGAATCACACTCCTTTCCGTAGGCGCCAATGTCAACAAATATAAAGTTGTAATCGCTATCTACTACTGCCATCAAAACTATAGAAAAAAAATGTTTGTAATTTAAAAACATCGAGCCACTATCAATTGGCTTAATAAGTCTGATGTGTTTTCCATCGACCGCTCCTAAGCACAGCGGGAAGTTGGAAGATTCTTGAAATTTGCTTGCAATGTGTAGCCAGTCTTCTTTAGATGGCATTTTCATATATTCTTTATACAGTTCTAACCAAATGTAGTGGCATACTTCACGTACGATGCAACATATGGTTTTTATTCCAATTCTATAGCTGTAGTATAGGTCAGTAAAGGTATCTCCTGTAGCTAGATACCTGAAATATAAACAAAACGGTTCAGGTTCAAATACTAAAACCCCATTTTAGGTCGGGGTCGATTCAGTTTAGGTCGGGGGTTTTTATAAATTTTGAATTTAATAATTATTATTTATTTATTTTCAGGGCAAATGGTGATGAAGAAGTGGACCAATATGAAAGATAGCTGGATAAAATATGACAAAAAAATTAATGAATGTAAGTCTGGTTCTTCAGCAAAAAAAATAAGAAAATATATGTTCTATGATGAAATGATGTTCCTAAAAAAAAATGTTGAGCATCGCAAGACCGATTCTAACATGACTGAACATGTTCATGATTCTAGCCTCAGTAATGAAAATTTTGATAGTGCAGTCCCGAATCAATCAAGCTCGGGATACACTGAACGGAGTGAGACGCAAAGGGCTAAAAAAAAAAGAAAAAATGAACTAAGTGAAGTTGACATTAGGTTTATGAAGTTTATGGATTCAGCAGAACGAGATGAGAAAAAGAAAAGCCGTAGTATGAACTTTTTTATGGGAATCGCTGATACAGTTGACAAGTTCAGTGATGAAAATATGATAGACTTTCAGTTTCAAGTAATTTCAATAATTAAAAATATTCAACAAAGACAGTGTACTCAGTATATACCTACATCAAGAAACCAATGGGATCAAGGCCATCAAGGATATTTAAGTGGTACAGCATCCTCAAATGCGCAATCGTCAACATATGGATATTCTACAGCTGCTAGATCGGGCTATGGAATAAGTCGTCCACAGACGTCTTCTCATGATTTTGGACACGGTTCTGGTTTAGAGCCAATCCACTACCGACCCGAATCACAATTATCTGTACATAGTGTAAATGCGGAAAGTATCTCGGCAGATTCTCAAGTTTCTATTGAAGACGAATTCGATTTTAGTACCGCACTTGAGTAGCATTTTCAGCGTAGTGTATTTTTTGATTTACTTGTTCTTAAATTAATAAATTATTAAAATTCAATTACAGTGGAGCGTCGATTATCCGAACGTCGCTCAACCGAACGACCGCTTATCCGAACATAGTACGCGCGGGTCAATGCCCCCACCTCTCACCACCGCCCGCCCGCGCGTCAGTTTTCGCACACTTGTCGCGACTTGTTTACTTCGTTATTGTACGTCCTAGTAACTGCTAGTCGATAAACAAAATTTTTCCGCGTGAAAGTAAACTCTTTCTTTGAAATGCCTAAACGTAAACGTGTTGTCCTTTCTATGAAAGATAAATACGAGATTAATAAACGGTTGGAAGAAGGCGAATCTGCAACCAAGTTATCTATTGAATACAAAGTTGGTAAGTCTACCATTACGGATATAAAAAAACAAAAGACGAGCATAAGCAACTTTATATCCCAGCTCGATTCTTCTGACGGATCCTCGAGTCGTAAAACGATGAAGCTTGCCTCAAACACGAATTTAGATGATGCTGTATTTAAGTGGTTTACTCAAAAAAGATGCCAAGGAGAACCTATTTCTGGCCCAATACTGTGTGAAAAAGCAGTTCAATTTAACGAAAAACTAGGAGGGACGTCTAATTTTCAAGCAAGCACAGGCTGGTTAAAACGATTTAAGTCAAGACATGGCATTCGTGAGCTTCAAATAGAAGGAGAAAAACTATCTGCTGATTCATCAGCAGCTGAATCATTCAAAATCAAACTAAGGAATATACTGAACCAAGAAAATTACGCTCTGGAAAACGTTTACAATGCAGACGAAACCGGGCTTAATTGGAAAGCTTTGCCGCGAAAAACTCTTGCTTCACGTCGTGAATTAGCAGCACCTGGTCCTAAAATAAGCAAGGATCGTATCACTGCGTTAGCATGCGCTAATGCTACTGGCAGCCACCGATTGCCCATGCTTGTAATTGGTAAAAGTAAGAAACCACGTTGTTTCAAGCACGTTAATATGTCTGCCATGCCTATCGTTTATACTTCGCAAAAGAGTGCTTGGATGGATAGTACAATTTTCGTGGAATGGTTTGTAGAAACTTTTATACCCTCTGTAAAAGCCTACCAATTGAAAAATGGTAAAAGAGAGAAAACATTATTGCTTCTTGATAACGCCCCAACTCATCCATCATGTGATATCCTAAATGAAAAAGATGAGTTTGTAAAAGTCATGTTTCTTCCACCTAACGTGACTTCATTATTACAGCCCATGGATCAAGGCGTTATTGAGACTTTCAAACGGTATTATAGAAAAGAATTGTTACGTAAGTTACTTTTAGAAAAAGAAGAGGATGGAGAAGAAAGCCTGATAAGAAATCATAAAAAGATTGATTTAAAAGACGCGTCCTATATGATCGGAGCAGCATGGGACAGTGTAAAAGAACAGAACTTGAAAAAAGCGTGGAATAAAGTTTTGGATATAGAGGGAGATCCTCAAATTGGATGTGTAAATGAGAAACACGAAGATGTATCTGAAATGATAGATATGCTCAAAAATCTCGATTGCCACGAATGTGATGAAGAACAGGTTCAAGAATGGATGGATATCGACGATGAAGATCCCGGGTACCAAATTATGCAGGATAGCGAAATTTTAGACCTCATGACTAATAAGGATGACGCCACCACTAGCACCACATCAACTGCAAGTTCAGATAATGAAGATGAAAACATAGTTAGTGCTTCTGAAGCGTTTACTTGCTTAGATATTGCCTTGCGCTGGTTTGAAACACAGGCCGAGAGCGACCAGTATCAAATATCTGTTCTCAAAAAAGTACGTGATCTAGCCTCTCGTAAGCGGGTAGGCTTGCTTCGGCAGACGAAGATTCAAGATTTTTTTAAGCGTTAATTGTAATTAGTAAACACTAGTTTGACTACAAGATTGTCTGCACTTTTTTTTGTTTATTTCCTATTTGTCATTAAAGATATTCATAAATGTAAATAATATGGTTTTCATTTACCTGTACGTAAATTTGTATGACTGAATCAATATATATGTACATTAGTTCGATTATCCGAAAATACCGGTTTTCCGAACACCCACGTCCCCCAATTAGTTCGGATAATCGACGCTCTACAGTACATGTAATAATTTTGTTTGTGTGCAATAAACAATTTTAAACTAAAATATGTCATTTAATTTTGTACCTACTTACCTCAGAGTTACAGCCAATCTTTCTGCGGGCGATATACTCTCTCGCATAAAAGTATCTTGATGTTTTAGTTCCTGGGATAATTTTTGGAGCAAGTTGTCGAATGTAGTTTTCTGCATTCTAAAATAATTGTAAAACTTGTCTTCATCTTCTCTCAATTGATTCTTGACAAGTGTATGAAACGCGCCATATTCCTCCCTTTTTTCTAAAATCGGATGTATCCAAAACCTTACTTCCCTTTTTTTTTCTATTTTCTTTTTCCTATATATGTAATAAGCAACTATAATCTTTTTTTTCGTAAGAAAATTCATGACGCAGCACGTCCTACACAGCCCGAGTAAAAAGCGCTACTAGCCAGTACTTACCAATGTCTCGTGCGGTGATTTTGCCGTATCATGTACAAGCTAGCACGTTTTTTCAACCGTACGGCTTACACACCGTACGTTTGAACAACCGTGTAATGGAAAAGAGGCCTAAGTGTATGAAAACAAAAAAACAGCATTTTTAAACACGTAGATTGTTAAACTTGTTGCAAATAAGTAGGGGGAATTCCCCTAGCGCCGGACAGCAAATAGTACCGGACAAAACCCGTACAAACACGTTTTCGCGCTCTCGCTCGATGTTTCTCATGAGTACATAATGGCCTTGACGGTTGTAACTTCCAGACGGCGTGGGCGGCCGCCATTTCGTTCGACGAGGCGCACAGATCACACGTTACGTATTGTCCGCGCGAGACCGCTGCATCGAGTAGGGTTGCTAACCATACTTTATAATAACGTATCTTACTTTATTTTTGGTAATTATACTTTATACTTTTGCATACCAGTAAAGTATGTGAAAATACTTTATTTTCAACCTTTACTGTGAATGTGCAAAATCATGAATAAGTTGGGTACCTATTATTTAACGGCACTAAACAGATTATGAAAACGATTTTTAATTACTGATACGAAATGCTAGATGTCATGTCGGATGTGTGTGAATGTGACAGTGACAGATGTGACGTACATATATATATATATCGAATTATCGACATTGTTGAAAAATTTGAAAATTCCACCTGATCCCCCTGATCCTGGTGGTAATAATTCCGAGTCTTCAGGAACACGTAAAAGACAAGGGGAAGCTTCATCCTCTAATAATGTAATTTGCGCAAAAAAGACAATTATAGATCCCAATACCGCGACACCTTCTATCCAAAATTTATATGTTCACCCGTCCCTTACTGAAAGTCCGAAATCCTATATAGATTCCGATAAAGGCCCTTTCATTGTGTACGTGTCGAGGGAAATACCTGACCCAGCAGCTGGTACTTCTATAAGAGCAATTAAATTTGGCCAGTTCTTACACAGAAATAAGATTACAGGTATTACTAATGATGGAGTTAAGAATGTTGGTCGGAATAAGATCAGCGTTCAGTTCTCTTCTGCTACTGCAGCGAATTTGTTTTTAAATAATCCTGTATTAAAATTATGTAAATATGTTGCGATTATTCCAACTTTCAATATTACTCGAATGGGTATAATTAGGGATGTTCCTGTGGATTTTTCTCTGGATGAACTAGTTGAGTCTTTGGTGTTTCCCTCTGGGTCTGGACTAGTATTGAAAGCAAGGAGATTAAATAGAAAGAATGTAAGTGAGGGAGTAACTACATGGATCCAGACACAGTCGGTTGTAGTTACTTTCCGTGGTCAGGAGTTGCCTGATAGGGTCTTTTCCTATCATTCCTCTCTTCCTGTTGAACCCTACAAATTCCCAACAATCCAATGTCTTAATTGCTGTCGTTTTGGACATGTAAAATCTCAGTGTAGATCTCAGCCAAGATGTTATAGGTGTTCCCAGTCACATACGGGTGATGCATGTGACAAAACTAAAGAGAACTCAAATTGTCTCTATTGTGGTAGTAAGCATTTTGCTACTGACAAGGATTGTCCTGAGTTTGCAAGGCAACAGTCAATAAAAGTTGTTATGTCACAGGAATGCATTTCCTACATAGAAGCAGCCTCCCGTTTCCCGTCTGTCCAACGTTCCTATGCAGATATTGCTAAGGAATTGTTCTCCCCTCCTATATACACAAATGTTATCCCCCATCAAAGGAAATCTAATTCCACTCCTTTCACCAAGTCCTATAGCAAAACTGTTTTGCAATCTCCCCGTCCCCGCGCTCCTCTAGCAAAGGGATTTGATAGACAAGCTCATCAAGCCCTAGTTGGTAATTGCTCCTCTTCCCTTCCCAATGGTTGTGCACTCGGGCAGGGTGTTGATAATTCAACTGATTCCCGCAAGGATCTGTTAGTTGCTCTTACAGAAACCCTTGTAAGCATAATCTCAACCTGCGATGAACTTCCCTTACCGTCCAACGTTGCCCAAAACCTACTCAAGATATTCAAGATCCTTAATAATGGCTCCACTGAACTTCCTCCAGTGGAACAGTAAAAGTGTTCGGCCTAAAAAGCCTGAACTACTTCATATTGTTTCACTATATAATCCTGTTATTGTTGCCCTCTCGGAGACATGGCTGTTGCCTGATGACCGATTCAGGGTGTCAGGTTTCTCCTGTCTAAGGGAGGACAGGAATGATGGGTATGGAGGTAGTGCCATCCTTATCCGGCACTCCTCTCCTTATTCCCGTATCTCTCTCCCTTCTCACAGTCAACAGATTAATGCTGTTGCTGTGAGAGCCTTTAATATCTCCTTTCTTTCTGTTTATATTCCTCATCCTTCCTCTTCCCTTTTCCTTGAGCTAAAGTCTATTATTTCTTCGCTTCCTCTTCCTGTGCTGGTCCTGGGTGATTTTAACACCCATCACACTTTGTGGGGGTGTTATTACTGTGATGGATTCTCTCCTTCGTTGGTGGATATGATTGATGATGTTGATCTCTGCATCCTCAATGATGGTTCACCGACCCGTAGGGTTAATCCGAATCAGAATCCTAGGACTGCTATTGACCTTTCCTTATCATCTCCTTCTCTTGCTTCCTTACTATCATGGTCCGTACTTCCTTCCACCTATGGTAGTTATCATTTCCCAATTCTTTTGTCGATTGATAATCGACTTCCTTCCCCACTTAATACTTACCCGCTTCTAAAATTTAACTTAAAAAAAGCCAACTGGAATGAGTATGCTGACTCTGTGGATCGCATGTTGGATAGTCTTCCTGATTATGTTAATTATGAGAATGTAATTCTTTGCTATGATCGGTTTGTCTCTGTCATTTTATCTGCAGCTGACTTACATATCCCCAAAAAACATTCCATTCAGAATCGGCTGCCTTCCAATCCCTGGTGGGATCAGGAATGCTCTGATTCTGTCAATCGGCGAACATCTGCTGAGGTGTCATACGCAGCCTGTATGACAATGGAAAATTATATTGATTTTAAACGAAGCGATGCTAATTTCAGGAAACTTATTTGGAAGAAGAAAAGAGTTGGGTGGGTTAATTTCTGTGAATCCCTTAATCCTTGCACTCCTTCCTCTGTTGTGTGGACAAATGTTAAGAGGTTTCGCCGATCTCTTAGCAGTATCCCTAGTCCTAATTCCAATAATCCGTCTAAATGGCTTAACGATTTTGCTGACAAATTGGCTCCTCCTTTCGTTCCGCCCTCTGATTTGTCCTTTGAGTTGCCGATTGAGTCTTCAGAGGAAATGGATGATCCCTTTTCTTTGGAAGAGCTCAAAAGCGTCTTAACGGATTTGAAAGACACTAGTCCAGGCGAAGATGGTGTCCCTTATTCATTCATAACAAAATTGAATGAAAAATCTAAACTTTATTTTTTAAATTTGATTAATATTATATTTCAATCAGGCAACATTCCCAGTCCATGGAAATCCCAGTTTGTTATCCCTATCCTAAAGCCTGGAAAATGCCCTTCTGATCCGGATTCCTATAGACCCATTGCGCTATCATCTACATTAGCAAAAATTACTGAACGGCTTTTGAAAAACCGATTAGAATGGATAATGGAAAGCAGAAATATCTTAGCTCCCTCTCAGTTTGGCTTTAGAAAGGGGGTTAGTACGGTAGATAGTCTCAGTATTTATTAAAACACACACTTCGACTTGTTGTCATAGACTAAAAATTTATTTTTCATAAAACAAGGACAATAAAATAGAATGAATAGCTACATTGTTTTACTTTAATTTACAATAGATGTCGTTGCCTGTATCTATAGAAATAAAGTTATTTCGTTATACATATTATAATTTTAACATACTCCCTTAACGAAATAACACTAACAAAAAGAACTTAAACAAGTAAAACAATATCAATCAAATTACATATCTGTGATGCCGAACTGTTTAGTAAATTTATTATGTTTCTGAGAACTAAGACTCTTTGTCAGTATGTCAGCAGGCATATCATTTGTACTCAAGTAATCTATTTTAACAATATTATTTTCAACAGCTGTTCTAACAAAATGAAACCGTACATCAATGTGTTTACTCCTTCTATGGAATACACAATTTTTAGTTAATTTTAGAGCACTCTGGTTATCATTGTACATATATACAGGTAATTTATTTCTACATTTTAATTCAATTAATAAGTTTCTTAAATAGGTGGCTTCTTTGGTTGCCTCACAAATGGCCATGTATTCAGCCTCAGTGCTTGATAAAGCTATTGTAGTTTGCTTTCTACACTCAAATGATACAATACTGCCAGACATTTTAAACATAAATCCAGTATAGGACTTCCTATCCAAACTATCTGACGCCCAATCAGCATCAACATACCCTATCAAATCCAAATCATCTTTAAAATACTTTAATGCAAAATTTTTAGTTTTCTTTAAGTACTTCAGTACACGTTTCAAATGTTTCCAGTGAGTCTCAGAGTAACAGTTATTGAATTGACTGAGGTAACAAACAGCAAAAGATATATCTGGACGGGTAAGTATTGACAAATATAACAAACTTCCTACCAACTGTTGATAAGGATATTGAGTGGAACAAGTTATTTCCTTCTCAAGTTTCAAATTCACCTCCATAGGTGTATTTACAGGATTACAATTTTCCATGTTAAATTTTTTCAATAAAAGTTCAATAAATTTTTCCTGGTCTACAATTAAAACATTGTTTTCTTTTCTAACTCTCATACCCAGGCATTGTCTAATTTCACCCAAGTCTTTTAACCTAAATTTTGAACTTAAATCAGCCTTGAGACATTCAGTTTCTTTTTTACAGTTGGAAAAAACAAAGAAGTCGTCTACAAACAGTGCAACATAAATTTTAACATTATCATTTACTTTAAAAAACAAACAAGGCTCATATAAAGACTTTATGTAACCCAGTCTTTGCAAGCAATCATCTACTCGCTGATACCATGCACGAGCAGATTGCTTTAGGCCATAAATTGCCCTATTTAACTTTAAAACTTTTCCATTACTGTTACAAACAAAATTTTCAGGTAAGTTCATATATACATCTTCACTTAGATAACCATTTAAATATGCAGTTGTAACATCGAGATGACTTATATCTAGAGAATATTTAGCACTTAAAGCGAATAAGAGTCTTAGAGTTGAGTACCGAAGCACTGGGGAAAAGGTCTCTTTATAGTCTATACCGGGTTTTTGCGTAAAACCCTTCGCCACTAAACGCGCACGATATCTCACTTTATTACACTGGTCTAGCTTTTTCTTGAAGACCCACTTGCACTTAACTATAGTAGCTTGATCTGGTTTATCCACCACTTGCCAGGCTTCATTTTCCTCAAACGATTTCAACTCTTCCTTAATAGCTTTTCTCCACTCTTCTGATTCAGGACCACTCACTGCCTCTTCATAAGATATTTGATCTCCATACAGATTTAAATCTGGATTAGCACACATGTTGCTATAACCATATCTGTCTGGTTTCCTTTTATTTCGTACATGTGGCTGTGGTTCAAGTGTCTGAGTTAGTTGCTTCACCTCGCTTGATGGTATAGTATCATGGAATTCTCCTGAGGAACTGCTGGTTTCTCCTTCCTCTACTACATAAGTACTATCATTTTCTGATGTCATTGTACTAGTAGATTGATCTGACTCTGTGCAATCAAGCTTTTCTTGCTGTTCAAGACTTGCTGTAGTTTCTAGGTTATCAGTGACTACAGCTCGCACTATTTCTGAGTTTGATTCCATTATAGTGACATCCCTACATGTTATAACTTTGTTGGTAGCAGGGTTTTATAGTCTATAGCCCTTCACATTGTCAGGATATCCAACAAGAATATGTTTTACAGCCTTTTTGTCCCACTTCAGGCGTTTTTCCTTGGGAACATGCGCCAACACTGTACTACCGAATATCCTGATATGGCTAACATTCGGTTTTTTACCAGTCCAAAGTTCATATGGAGTCTTCTGATGTAGACCTGATGCTAGAGATCTATTTTTCAGATACACAGCTGTGTGTACGGCTTCTGCCCAAAACTTTTTCTCCAACTTAGCATCATATAATAAACATCTTGCTCTTTCAATGATTGTTCGGTTAAATCTTTCACTAACACCATTCTGTTCCGGACAATAAGGGTTTGTTCTCTGATGAATTATGCCACTTTGTTGTAAGAAATTCTTCATTTCATTCGAACAAAATTCTGTGCCATTATCAGTCCTCAAAGTCTTGATGCTGGAACTGGTTTGCTTTTCAACCATATTTTTGAATTCTTTGAAGCAAGTAAATACTTCACTCTTCGCTTTCAAAAAATGAACAAATGTCATCTTGCTATAATCATCCACTAATAGCAAGAAATATCTAGATGAACCGATGGACTTAACCTCCATTGGGCCACACACGTCTGCATGCACTATCTGAAGTATCTTCTCACTTCTGTGACTGCTTTGTGTAAATGGTAGTCTACTCTGTTTACCCTCACAGCACACAATGCAATTATTTCTTCCAATGTTGGCTTTATTATCGTAAACCAGACCTTCTACGGCTCCATTTCTCATTGCATTCATATCCGCGCTGTTTATATGACCGAGTCTTCTGTGCCATATTTCTGAGGTCGCTGTAGCTACACTTGCTAATGCACATAGTGACTTTGTGTTAAGCCTGTATACTCCATTTACCTCCTCTGCAATGCCAATCAACTCATTCTGCTTATTTCTGATGTAACAATTTTCCTTTGTGAAACTTACTTTGTTACCATTCTTCATGAGCTGGCTCAATGACAATAGGTTAGTAGTTAAGTTTGGTATACACAACACATCTTTCACTATAATATCATGTTCTGAATCTTGAACAACAGTCGTAATTTGTGTGTCCCCCGAGCACAATACTGGCATAGTTGATTTATTAGCAACTATAATCTCCTTAGTTCTTAAGTTATGTGTAGTATTTTTCATATTTTCGTGACTAATCATCATATGATTGCTGGCTCCGGAGTCAATGTACCAATCGCTTTTACTGAAACAGCCGCTTAGGAAGACTGCACTAAATGCATTTACTGTCTTATCTTTTAATTGCGGACATTTATTTTTGTAATGGCCGGTCTGTTTACAATTGTAGCACTTTATAACTTTGACAGTTCTAGAAGCTTCTTGAGTGGTACCAACCTTGCCATGCTTAGCTTTGTTCCGTTGCCAACCTTTAGCCGACAACAAAGCACTGTCTTTTTCTGTGCTGCCAACACTATCACTCATATCCATAAGTTTTGATTTTATAATATCTGTGGAAATAGCTATGCCCGAGTGTTCTATCGCCATTAGCATTGGCGCGAATTTTTCTGGTAGTCCCGCCAATAATAATGAACCAACCCATTCTTCATTGATGTTAAAGCCGGTCCCTCTTAATTTATGCGCCGTATCAATAATTTGTGTGATATAGGATGTCATTGAATCACAATTTTCAAGCCTTATTGAGATTAAATTCCGCAACAAACTAATTCTGCGTGTGAACCCCGAATCATCAAAAAGCGATTTCAGTTTTTTCCAAACATCTTGCACTGTTTTTTCACACTTTATGTGCACATACAGAGATGAATCGATGGTCATCACTAATTTCGCTTTAGCTTTCTGATTTTCAACGCTAGTTGCTGCCGCTTCATCTTCGCCATCTTGCTTGTGAATATTGACGCCTTCCAAAATTAAGAAATTTTCGACTGCGAATGCCCACTCGTCATAATTTTCTCGCCCCTGCAGTTTAGGGACGTTAACTATGTAACTTGCAGCCATTTTACTTTGATTTTCACAAAAAAACTAATTATTTTACAAAAAGATGCCTGGGCCCATAACCTATTAAAACACACACTTCGACTTGTTGTCATAGACTAAAAATTTATTTTTCATAAAACAAGGACAATAAAATAGAATGAATAGCTACATTGTTTTACTTTAATTTACAATAGATGTCGTTGCCTGTATCTATAGAAATAAAGTTATTTCGTTATACATATTATAATTTTAACAGTATTTTTACTACAGACATTCGACGAGCTTTTGCCAAAGGAGAGTATTTGGTAGGTGTTTTCCTAGATGTTGCATCTGCTTATGATAATGTCAATCTTCCGATGCTCAGGCAGAAAATGCAACAGCTGAGCATTCCGATGAGGATGAGTCATTTCATTTGTAATTTGCTAACCGGTCGTACGGTATCTGTTAAACACCCGCTTCTTACTGTACCTTCCAGACTTGTCTGGAAAGGTCTTCCTCAGGGTTCCGCTCTTAGTCCTCTGTTATATAACATTTATACACATGACCTCGAATTAGCTGTTAACAATTGTTGTAACATCCTTCAATATGCTGATGACATCGTCCTTTATTACAGCTCAAATTCTGTACAGGACATAACTTTTCGCTTAAATTCTGCTTTGCACTATCTTGATCAGTGGTTGTTTAATCATGGCCTTGCACTATCCATTGCAAAGTGCCAAGTGGTGGTATTCTCTAAAAAGAGGAGTACTCCAAATTTTCATATAATGTATGATGGTACTCCTATTCAGGTAACGGATACTGCGAAATTTCTTGGCATAGTACTCGATAAACGACTGAACGGAATTGCGCACGCTGAATATCTCAGTAAAAAATGCGAAAAAGGCATTAACGCTTTAAGAGCTGTATCTGGTGTGTGGTGGGGTGCACACCCTTATACTCAAAAGCTTCTGTACGGTGCTCTTATCCGTAGTCATATTGATTATGCTTTATTTGTTCTGGACCCATTCAACAAAGTAGCCACAGAAAAACTTAATCGTATTCAGTACAAATGCCTGCGCATTATCCTAGGAGCAATGAAGTCTACTCCTACCAACGCACTTCAAGTGGAATGTGTTGATCCCCCCTTGCCTATTCGTAGACAATTCCTTGCAGACCGATTTGTGGGTAAAATGCTGCAGCTTTCGTCCCATCCTCTGTGGTCTAAGCTAACTGAGCTAGCTGGCCTATTACCCCGTAATAAGCCTTTACCATACCTGCTTAATAGCTTCCTTAAGTTCACTAATCTTCCAAATCCTCTGTCACGTTTTCCATCTAATCCTTTGTATTGTACACCGTACAATGCATTGGTTTATTTTCCACATATCATCACGGATCTTGGCTTGACCAAGGGTGATCCGGGCACTAACACAAAATTTCTAGAGGCAGTAAATGAAAAATGGTTGAATTACTTACACATCTACACTGATGCTTCAAAGCTTTCAAAAGAAGGCTGTGTTGGTGCAGCTTGCTGGATTCCAAAATTCAAAATTATTTTACAATTCAAATGTCCCCCCGAGTCCTCAGTTTTTACAGGTGAGGCTGTTGCTTTATTAGAAGCAATCCTGTTTTCACAGTCCCATAACATTAAACAAATTGTTATTTTTACGGACTCACTAAGCTGCTTAATGGCTATAAAGGGTAACCCGTTTCAAAGTAAATTAAGATCTTCAATTGTTTTAAGGATTCGTGAAGAATTATACTCATGTCATCTCAAGGGTTTGGATATTACTCTGGTTTGGATCCCAGGCCATTCTGGAATCAGTAGGAACGAATCTGAACGAATCTTAGACGTGGAATTACTGGGTCACCCGCCTTATAGCCCCGACTTCGCACCCTGCGATTTTTATTTAATGCGTTTCAAAACGCAGCCACTGCTTCTTCGGCACCCCTAAGGCCGAGTGGGCAAGGTGCTTTTCTCAATGGTTCCATCGAATGCAGCGATGTATTGATGTAAATGGACGCTATTTTGAAAAGTTATAATAAAACTAATAACTTGCTAGAATGCTTAGTTTTTGATTTTCTAAGAATTTTCAGTTTGACCCTAGTACTATCATGGTTTCATCGACAACGCCAGAATAATATGCCTATCTCGGGACCACTCGTGAAAGCTAAGGCGGAGAATTTTGCTGAAGAACTTGGTTTAACTTCTTTCAAAGCATCAGAAGGATGGCTCGGAAAATTCAAGCAACGTCATCATATCAACTATGGTAAAATAAGTGGCGAAGCACGAAGTGTTGATACGAATGTGACTCATGATTGGATTACTAGAGTGTGGTCGAAATTCATTGAAAAATACGCGCCAAGTGACATTTTTAATGCTGATGAAGCAGGAATTTTCTATAAGTTGACTCCAGATAAAACTCTGAAGTTTAAAGGGGAAAAGTGTGTAGGAGGAAAGCTTTCCAAGGAACGTATTACGGTGCTTGTGGCTGCTAATATGGATGGCACAGAAAAAAGAAAGCTAATAGTAATAGGCAAATCGAAAAATCCGTGCTGTTTTAAGAACATTAAAAAATTGCCAGTGACATATAAAGCTAATAAATCAGCTTGGATGACCAGTCAACTTTTTGAAGAAGAAGTGCGAAAGTGGTACGCAGAATTAAAAGGACGAAAAATTTTACTTCTTGTTGACAACTGCCCCGCCCACCCGTTTATATTAAACCTTCAAAACATAGAGTTGGCATTTCTTCCTCCAAATACGACTAGTATCTTACAGCCAATGGACCAGAGTGTGATTAAAAGCCTCAAGGGTCACTACAGAAGGAAATTATTGATGGAGCTAGTCGAATCTGAAGGTAAAACTTCTGTTAATATGCTGCACGCAGTAAACTTTTTATCTAAAGCCTGGGAAGATGTGACGCCCACAACTATAAAGCACTCTTTTCGACATGCTGGACTTTGTACCAATTCTACGATTGATGAGGTGGAAACAGAACTTGAGTTTGATAGCGACGACGATCTTCCATTAACTAAGTGGATTCAACAGGTCAATATGGCAAGAAATACGGTAAATCTTCAAACCTAAATCGAAGTAGACAACTGCCTGCTTACAACGGCTTCACTCACAGACATAGAAATTCTGGATTCAGTAAGAAAAACTGAGGTTCAGGTTCAAGAACAAGGAGATGAAGAAAATGAGATGGACGAGCTTGAGCCTCCACCGAGCGTTAAAGGAGCTCTGAAAGCAGCTAAATTATTGGAAAATTACTTCCTTTATCAGCAACATGCCTCAATATCACAAGATATGAATAAAATAATAAAAAAATACAACAAAATTACTGGTGCAGCAAAAGGCGTCAGACAAAAATAACAGAGTATACGCAATAGAGTTCAAATAGGTTTTTTTTTGTAAATAACTTCCAACACTAGACTAAAATACGTTTTTTTTTTTCGAATTCTGATTTTTCTTTCTCTCCATTTAACGACCACTTTCTATAACGCCATAAAATGCATAATCCGTTCAGTGTCGTTATATAGAGTTTACACTGTATATTCTTAAAAATGATTCTGATAGCTTACCAAATATAAAAAAAATTATTACTCTCTATTCCTGCCACTTCAGCTTTCACTTTCACTGAAAGAGATTTTTCAGTAATGAATCTCATGTGGCGAGAAGAGAGAAATAGAGCGTCAATAAATTTGATCAAAAACTTTTTTTTCTTTCAAATACTTTATTTTTTTCCTCTTCAAATGATTGTATACATTTTTTTTTTTGGAAAAAAAGTTGACAACCCTTCGAGTCCCATCGAGTAACATTTCTCACGTTGTAAATCACTTATTAGTGCGAATATATTGTGTGTAATAGCTTCCATTTATTGGTAAGTATACTTAAATTAATATTACTTTGAGACTGGATGTTATAGCAAATTTATTTTGACGAAATAGAGTGCCTGGCTTTGCTTTTATAACCTTACTATCGCTATTATTTATCTATGCAGGTTATTTGACATCATCGAAAAGAAAAAAAGGGGCGAATGGGAGTCAGAAAATCTGAAATCAGCGGTCGACAAGGTGATGAATCAAAATATGACCATAAGGGAAGCGTCGGAGCGGTTTAGTGTACCTAAAAGCACTTTGTTTGATAAAGTGAAATTATTGAAAGAAGGTAAAGAGGCTGTATTCAAACCTGTGATGGGAAGATTTAAGAAAACGTTTTCGGATGAGTACGAGGACTTGTTAGAAAGTCATATCAAAGACTTAGTTGACCGTTGCATGCCATTGTCTAAAAAAGAATTTTTAAAACTTGCTTAGATTTAGCTGAGAAACTTAAATTACCACATCGTTTTAACAACGAAAAAAGAACGGCAGGCAAACATTTTTATGATGACTTCATAAAGAGACATCCAGATATAAGTCTAAGAACTGCAGAATCCACAAGCTTAATGCGTGCTGTTGGTTTTAATAAACACCAAGTTGACATTTTCTTCGCAAATTTAGAAAAACTCATGGATGAATATAACTTCCGCACATCAAATATTTATAACTGTGACGAAACTGGAGTCACCACAGTCCAGAAACATGAAAAAGTTATGGCAAAGAAAAACATACGGCAAGTGGCGAAATTGACGTCAGCAGAAAGAGGAAAAAATGTAACTATAATGTGTTGTATGAGTGCCACAGGACAGTTTATTCCCGCTATTTCATATTTCCTCGGCAAAGAATAAATGACCGTTTAATCATTAATGCACCACCGGAAAGTGACGCTGTAGCTCAGCCTAAAGGATGGTTGAACAACTTTCGTTGTTATTTTTAAAGTGGTTGTCACATTTTGTGAAATTTACTAGACCGGCAAAAGAATCGCCTATTCTACTAGTGCTGGACGGGCATTTTGCATATTCTTGCTTAGCACCCCACCGCACACAACACACAAGCTGCACCCTTTAGATCGTTTTTTCATGAAACCTTTTAAAAATGCTTACAATAAGCGCTGTGGTATGTGGATGCGAGCTAATGCTGGTGCCAGATTAACTGAGTCAATGTCATATTGCCGGTCTTGTAGCAGAAGCATTTAAGAAAGTTGCCCGCTATTTCATAGCAGAGGCAGGATTTAGATGTACAGGAATTCATCCTTTCGACAAAAACATATTCACAGACCTGGATTATATGCCAAGCGATATAACTAATATTCCTCTTGACTATGAAGCAGCAAATGAGGCAGAAATCACTAATGTTGCAGACAATGTTGATACTCTTTCAACCACCGATATAATCGTTGATAATATTTCACCATTACCAGATGCTGCCTCAAGAAGAGCACAAGCTAGAAAACGTCGTGCAGAAAAGAGTGAAATTTTAACTGATTCGCCGAAAAAAAGAAGAAAGAAGAAATCCGCAGGAAGAGAAAAAAGACAAATGACAAAACTAAAATAAAGAAAACAAAAGCTAAACAAGCAATTGAAGATAAGCAAGTGAAATATTCCTGTATTGTGTGTTGTGAAGACTATGATGAAGACTGGATCCAATGCGGCTTGTGTCAGGGTTGGGCACATGAGGCCTGTGCTGATATCCCCGAGTGTTCAGATGCGTATATTTGTGATCATTGCAAATTATTTTAATTTCTCTTAAAATCCTTGGATTGTCAATGTTTATGTTTATTTGTGTTTTATTTCAATGTTTATGATGAATAAGTAGTTTAGAATGTTTCACATATTTATGACTGGTTATTTAGTAATAAGAAGAATTTGTAAGTTTAAGTTTTGAATGTTGTCCGATCATAGGGGTTTGAAATTAAACCTGTCCGGTACTGTGTGCCAAATTTCAATGATACCAAGGACTATGTTCAATTAATAGTTCCTTTTAGTGCTTAATTAGTAATTATTAATCGTTTATGTTAATTTAGTTTAATGCCTAACGTGACTAAGTTATTTTAAATAAGAAGCAACTTAATAAAAAAATATTATTTAATACTATTTTTCTTTAAAAACCTTTAGTGTCCGGTACTCGGGGGACTCCCCCTAGTTTGAACAGTATATTCAGTATTGTTGTAACTATTTAACTAAACTGCAGGACTTAACACTCGTAAAAAAAGAAAATAAAATTACATTAAAAGAAAAGAAAATAAAATTCATCAGCTCAAAGACCACAACCACACGACGAACATCATCCAGTTCCTAAAATATCTTCAAACGAATCTGAAGATGATACGGAAAACGATGACCCCACAGATCCAGATTTCGTTATTCCTCGTTTATTTGAACCTCATTTAATTACTCAACCCGAATTAAAAGATTTGGTTAGAGACCTTGACCTGTCAAAAACACAAGCAGAGCTTCTTGGCTCTCGTCTCAAGCTGTGGAATCTTTTAAACAAAGGTATAAATATTACTGTATTTCTAAACCGCCAAAGTGATCTTGTGCCGTTTTTTAGTGATAAGAGTGATCTGATTTATTGTAACAACATTGATGGACTATTTAATGCCCCCAAGCTTCGAGATTATTCATAGATTCGTCTAAGATTAGTTTACAAGCAGTATTACTACACAACGGTAATAAATACCATTCCATTCCCTTGGGTCATGCGGTATCCTTGAAAGAAAACTATGAAAATTTCAAACTTTTACTGGAAAAAATAAAATATGAGAAATATTCTTGGAAGATCTGCGCTGATTTTAACGATATTGCTATACTTTTGGGTATGCAACAAGGTTACACTAAATACTGCTGCTTTTTGTGTCTTGGGAACAGTCGTAATAGAGAAAATCATTACATCAGAAAGGTTTGGCCACCTAGGAAAGGTTTCACTCCAGGATCAGAGAACATTCTTCATCCTCCGTTAGTCCAACAGCAAAATAGTATTGTTCCACCTTTACATTTAAAATTAGGAATTATGAAAAACTTTGTAAAATCTCTTAAAACGAAGTTTCCAAAAATTTCAGGTGCAAAGTTAAAAGAAGGTATTTTTATAGGACCTCAAATACGACAGTTGATCAAGGAAAATATTTTTAACAGTAAATTAAATAAACAAGAGAGAAAGGCTTGGATGTCCATGGTACAAGTATTTACAAATTTTCTAGGAAATGTTAGAACTGTAAACTATAAAACACTTGTCAAAGAAATGATTAAAAACTTATACGCTAGTGGTTGTAAAATGTCCCTCAAAATACACATTTTGGATTCCCATTTAGATTTTTTACCTCAAAATATGGGAAACGTTAGCGACGAGCATGGTGAGCACTTCCATCAAGACATAGCGAGCATGGAACGGCGCTATTAAGGAAAATGGAGTCCTGCTATGCTAGCAGATTATTGTTGGTCGTTAAGAAGAGAAGCTGTAGATCGTAATTATAGACGACAATATATATATATATATATATATATATATATATATATATATATATATATATATATATATATATATATATATATATATATATATATATATATATATATATATATATATATATATATATATATATATATATATATATATATATATATATATATATATATATATTTGCCAATAGACCATCCCTAGCATGACCGACTTTATAAACTTCGTCCAATGCCCAACTTACACTTACCCACTTACCCAACGTTTCTCCATTGATGAACAGATGTGTTCCACCAAAACGGGTCTTTTCTTGAAACAATACTTAGCAACAAGCCTCACAAATGGGGCTTCAAGTTATTTATTTTATGTTCACTGACCGGTTTTTCATATCGCTTTATTATTTATTCTGATAAAGAAAAAGAAGATCGTTAGTCTCATTAGCCCGGTATAGGAGTTGTGTCACACATAGTCATAAAACTTGCAAAAATAATTTCCCGAAATTGTAATCACATTTTTACCATGATAATTTCTATACTTCATTTACTATTGATGTACTATTTTGCCAAGGAAGGTATTCAATGTGTAGGCTTTGTGCAAAGAAACCGACTCGGTAAATATTGTACATTACCTTCAAAACATGACGTGATGAAGAAGTAAGAGTCTAGAAGGTCGTATTTGGAATTTACTACACATATGACTAGTTTTGACCATTAAAAGGGGCTATTAGAGTTATTATTAGACAATAATATTTTAATACACTCGGCGGCTTTCTACACCGCAGTTTGATTTAGTTTGAGTAGAATAATTTTCCTATATGACATTTTTTAAAAATTCATAATCAATAGCGACTGATTTTAGATAAACGCCTGGATATTATTTAAAAAAATATGATTGCCAAGAATGTGCTCAAGAAAAACATTCTCAATTTAGTTGCATTTAGAAATAAATTGGTCTTTTACTCACTCTAACTAAGGAGCTGTACCAGAAAATAAGAGAGGTCGACCAAGTTGTAGGGTCTAGAATGTCAGGTACAAGCAAAGAAGAAAAGAAATGCTGTAGCTATTGTTACCTCAATAGAAATTCGAAGAGATAGGCAAGATCATTGACCTCTAATTGAGGGATCTTTATCTTAATAAAAATAATTATTGTTACTAAGGCAATCGGTTCATTGTTATTCGAAAATAACCCTAAATGTAATAAATTTCAGATTCATTTCAGATTACCAAAATTAGGCAAATATTAGAAATAGAAAGGGCAATGTCCATTTTTGGCTGCTATCAAAAAAACAAGTTCATGAAAAAAAATATTTTTTTTTAGCTAGCCATTCTATTATTGTTTGAGTGTACATTTGTATTTTATTAAAAAAATATTTTTAAAGCATCTTTATTGATTTGCTTTATTGATCCATGTTTTGTGTTACCAGCAATATCAAGTAACGATTGCGTCAAATCGAATCATCTCGCAGTTCTACTTAATACAACTATAAGTATTTAATACAAAAAAAAAATTAAAAATATTTGTTTTAATTAGTTTCGTCATTTAAAACGTTTTATAAACTGAAATATGGAGAATTTTAAACGTAATCATATCTGAAAACAGATCGATTTTTTAAATAAAACAAAAAAGTACAAATTGACATTGGTACGTCACAGACTGATTTTTACATTCGCTTTGTATTCCTACATTGAGAGTGTTGATTTATTGTGGATTTTCTTTCAACGATTGTTTATTCATTATGGACTCCGACTTATCTTTTTCCAATGACCCCAGCACATCTACGGACCCCGAATTTCGCTCAAACGATGACCCTGGCTTTTGTATTATGGACTCTGAACATAGCGTAAACGATGACCAACACTCACGTAATATGGACCCGGAAACTAGCTCCATCGCTAACCACGGCTTGAATATGGACACTGAACAAAACCAAAGCGTGTCTCATGATAGTCTGCACACAGAAGAAGTGACTTCTTACAAATCCGTATCTCTGAGATGCATAAACTGTGGAACTGATTTGATAGAGCGAAGGCGACATAGTCTACATCTTAATCAGGTTCAGTCTATTATTAGATAGTGGATAGCTCCTCGACGAGTAAGTGTCAATTCAATTAATTACTTGCAATGCAATATGAAGTTTTACTGTTTTATATAATTATAATCCTTATATACTGTTTTTTATTTTAGATTGAAAACGACAATTTGATATGCCACTCATGTTGGACATTGGCTCTGAATCGGTCAAGAAGGGCTAATATGTCAAATAAAGAACCATCTTCTAACACAGGTCATAATCGCAGTGTTTGTGTAGACTGTGGATACTCATTGTTACGAGCGCGATCTCACAGGCTACATAATGATACAGAAAGAAAATCACGCATAAGAGATGTAATAAAACAACGAATTTCACCACATGAGGTGATGGGACCATAGTAAACTTACCTTTGTACTCAAGAGTAGTAGACACTCAAAGTCATTGTTTTTTCCCTGAGTGTCATTCATCACAAAGATTATCTGTTCCCAAGTGGCTGAGGGTAAAATTGTTTATTGATTATAAGTATTATGTACCCTTAAATTGTAGGATTTGCTCATTTCATTTACACAATGATAATTGGGATGATCTAACTAATAATCCTCAACTATTACACAGCTTCACTGTAGATCATATCCAGGATTTTGCTTCCTTTGTTAATGAGAGACGTCTAATATTAGATTTTGTAGACATAAATAGCATGTCTGATGATTTGCTTCATTACTGGATTGGATCGAGTAAAAACCAATTTGAACAGCTTTACTCTCAGCTGCCAAGATTAATAAATGTACACAATGGCAAATTGGCACTTGGTGCATATTTAATTAAATTACGGACAGGAGATAGTGATCAAAGAATTTGTACACTCCTTAATGTACCTAGATCAACCCTTATAAGGCTTATGGGAAAAGCAAGGGATATATTACACAATGACTTTGTGTCAAGAAACTTGGGCATAAATAATATTACCAGAACAGATATCTCCCAGAGGAATTTAATTATTCCGAATGGTTTGTTTGGTGGAAATGAAAGGAAACCGATTGTAATCATAGACGGTACATATTTGTTTATACAAAAAAGTTCTAACTATATGTACCAAAAAGATACTTACTCTTTGCATAAGTATAGGAACCTTATAAAGCCATTTTTAATTGTATGTTCTGATGGATATATTGTCGATGTACTAGGCCCTTATCCAGCTACAACATCAGATGCTAATATAATGTCCAATGAATTTAGTAGCGAAACCAGGCCATAGCGCCAACATTTTCAACAAGGAGATGTTTTTATACTGGATAGGGGTTTTCGAGATTCTGTGCCATTGTTGCAAAGCTGTAATTATTCTGTCCACATGCCTGCATCCTTACAGGCTGGTAAAACACAGTTATCCACTATTTCTGCAAATAGATCGAGATCTGTCACTGTATGTAGATGGGTGGTGGAAGCTGTAAATGGAATATTTAAACAGTCCTTTAAACTACTCAGACATGAACTTTTCAATCGTGCTTCCCAACATGTGATGACAGATTTCCGTATTGCTGCAGCTATTATTAATAAGTTTCACCAGAGAGTTGTAGATAGAGAGGATGCACACCAAATCCTGAATATAATAAATGAAAAGATGTCTACTCCTAACACATTAGCTGACTTTGTTATCGAAAATAATTTAAATAGAAGGCGGGCAGATTTTCAGTTGGGCAAGGTATCAGGAAAACATTTCACCACCTGCCCAATTTCTTGAACACATATTAATAACATATGATGTCTCAGAATAAAAGTAAATTATAAAAAAGTTGTTATATTTCGCTTTAACCTGTTTTTCCTCACATGACAAAAATCTATTATTACTAGTTAGTGCTTTTAAACAAATTACAAAAAATATGATAAAATGTCTGTTCACGTCAGGCCAAAGTCCCCATACTAAGTGGACAATCTCCTTTTCCGCAATTTAACAATGGTCTAATTACACTGTTACAAAATATGTTGCATGAAGTGAATCCTTATGTACATGGTTTTAAAGCTATTCTAGAATTTATCCCACCATGACAAAGAAACAATTATAAATTTGTGATTGATGCTGACAAACGACCTACTGCTGAACACTGTGGTAGGTGATAAGCTAAATACAATATATTTACAGGCTCGAAAGGAACCCGAAAGGGCTAAACATTTTCATCCCACCCTCTTAAAGTAAATTCTAAATAAAGGTAAATTCTATAAATTCTATGTTGGCACTGAACCAGTGGATTCTATAACCCGCTACAAAAATAAAACTAAAGGCTAACGTTCAAGTATCATGTCCTCGGGTCATAAAAGAATACAATGCACACATGGGCGGCGTTGATTTCATGGATAGCTTCATTGGTCGATATCACATCCGCATAAAGTCGAGAAAGTTGACACCGAAGCTCTCCTACCACTTGTTACAAGTGACTGTCATCAATGCTTGGGTACTATACTGTATTGATGCTAAGGAATCAAACTTCCCGTACTTAGAAGAGGGCGATTAGCCACTTTAGGAACTGAACAGCTCTTTTATAGGGCGCAATAAAGTAACAAAATAGAAAAAAACAAACAATAATCGAGTGAGACATCAAGTTCAAAATATTCTAACGAAAAATGTAGGTACTCGTAGAAATGCTGTGGAGTTGACAACATTTATGGAGGCCTGGAGTTTTTTCGTTATAGAGAATATTATTGAAAAAGTTGTAAATCATTACATTATTACAACAAAACAAAAGAGGGAGTCCAAGAAGTTGATAAAAAGTAAAAATATATATGATTTTGAAGAAGAATAATATATCGTCATTAACATTATTTTTCTATTTTCTGGATATTGCAGGAATAAATTCTAAATAAATATCGACACACGGTTAGTAATTTTTTCGCCAAACTTTTGCTCTGTTGAGCTAACTATACTGTTATTTTTTACAATGTTTACCAAAATTTTAGATCAATTGTTCAATTTGGGCCTTTGTTGTTAATTGCTTTCGCAATTCTGAATAATATAATTGTATTAGGTGTACAAATAAATTTCCACGGGTGTCAAAAGATGGCCCCACCAGAAGGTTTTGGAGAAATTGTCAGATGTAAAACGTAATATCCCAAGTTTCGTCATCCGGCAACACCATAACCTTAAAGTACTAGTGATTCCGTATCAGCATCACGTAATTTTTTTCGTGCAAAAATGTCAAGTTTTGTGCCCAATAAGCATCATTTGCGGGAACTTTTGATTTACTTCTTTAATTTGAAAAAATCAGCAGCTGAGGCGCATCGATTGCTTTTAGAATTAGAAGTACTATTGGAGGAAGATTCGTCCCAAACGCAAAAAGAACTTGCACTTACATTACAAGTGACTCAACAAGCAATTTCACATCGTTTAAAATCGTTAGGAATGATTCAAAAACAAGGAAATTGGGTTCCATATGAACTAAAGCCGAGAGACGTTGAACGCCGATTATGCATGAGTGAAATGCTGCTTGCCAGGAATAAAAAAAAGAGTTTTTTGCATCGTAGTCACTGGTGACGAAAAATGGATTCACTACGATAATCCAAAGAAGAGAAAGTCATGGGTTAAGCCCGGCGAACCATCAACATCGACAGCTAAGCCGAATATTCATGGAAAAAAACTTATGCTGTGTATTTGGTGGGATCAGCTTGGTGTCGTGTATTATGAATTGCTGAAACCAAGCGAAACCATTACTGGAGCTCTCTACCGAACACAATTGATGAGATTGAGTCGGGCACTTAAGGAAAAACGCGCCCATTACTACTCCAGACACGACAAAATTATTCTTTTACACGATAATGCTCGTCCATATGTTGCGGCGCCGGTAAAAACATACTTGGAAACACTCAACTGGGAAGTTTTACCCCACCCGCCGTATTCACCAGACTTAGCCCCTTCCGATTATCACCTGTTCCGGTCGATGGCACATGGTCTGTCTGAGCAGCGCTTCACATCATATCTGAAGACACCAAAAATTGGGTAGATTTGTGGATAGCGTCAAAAGATGAAGAGTTTTTTCGACGAGGTATCCGAATGTTGCCAGAAAGATGGGGAAAAGTAGTGGCAAATGATGGAAAATACTTTCAATAAAACGTAATGTACTGTTCCTTCACAATAAATTCCTTATTTTTTATAAAAAACCGCGGAAACTTATTTGTACACCTAATAATATATTATATTTTTTTGTAGATCTGCAAGGGAATGTAATGGTGATGATGCTGTAGGTCATGTCCAATTTAAAAAAGATACTTAACTCTGCACAATAAAGTGCAAAATATGCACTGAACATAAAGTACGCTACAAGCAAGACTCAGTTTCAGTACTAGTAGATGAAGAAGAAAAAATAACAAGTGCTGTCTGTGAAGATTGCTCTGCAGGTGGATAAAACATGTTATTGTAATTTATTTTGGTTACATCGTCGTAGTGAAGAACCATCTTGTACATCAGTTAAATGTTACTGGACAAAAGCCAATTTTTCAAAAGAATTTCGAATCAAAATTAAAATTATGGACTGCAAAAGATATATCTAAACGCAAACTTCAGGATCTTCTACCAAATAAAAGTATATTAATAAAATTTGTAGATGAATGACAGAAAAAATTGTAAATTGTCCGTTTTTAAAGCATACTGAGAATATTATTCTTATGCACATATAATGATTCAAATTTTCAAAAGATTTTTGAAAAAATACTTCAATGATGATAATACACAAAATATAGGAATTAGGACTAGAAGTCAAAGTAATAGTAACTTATGGTTTGAGCTTCGATATGGAAGAATAAGAGGATCAAAGTGCTATGAAATCAATCGCAATGAAATATTCAACAGCTCTCTGCTTGCATTAATTTTTGGGTACGAGAGTTGTACCCACATTAATTATGAAACGGGGCCAAAAGTTAAAACAGTAAGTTAGAGAGGTAGTAGATGAGAAATTAGATGTCAAATTCACAAAATGTGGCCTTTTTGTATCGAAAGAGTATCCTATGATTGCTGCCTAGAGAATACAATCCGGGATCCCGGCCGTTTCCTTGTCCCGAAAATCCCGGGACTGTACTCGGCTAATCTCGGGATTTTTGGGATTTCCACAAACAGGTCTAGTTTGCATTCCGTAGTTTGCGCCTTGACAATAATCTTGCCTAGATTATATTAAAAACATTTGTGATTCAATACATACTACAAAAGTACATCCCTAATAATATATTTGTTGTAGGACTTAGAAGGGACTTTCCCGCTCGGAATACTTCAATACAATACTCTTAAGGTAATTCCCCAACGGGCCAACAGGGGAATCACCCGAGTACCTCGTATCATAATATTGTCGCGGGGTATTTCCCGTCGGGGATTCCCCGTACGAAAGTATAAATACGATAATCAGGTTTCATTTTTTTCATTTATTATTCTGCCAGTGACGTGGTTACGTAGGCGTAGGTTACTTACGTCATTTAAATTCAAAAGTCAATTATCTGAAATTAAGTATTTAAAATGGCGGGAGACTTTGTTAAACATACAAAAGACAGTGATACGACGTCAGTGTGGAGTCATTTTTTAGTTGCGAAGGACGGGAATAGTGCTAAATGTAAGCGATGCCCCGCCCTTCTCAAGACCCTGCGTGGATCGACTAAGGGATTACATACACATTTGTCATCAAAACATAACGTCAAGGTTATATCAGCTTCAACAAGTCAAGATTCTGAAAATCTGAACACAGCACCGCCGCCAGCCAAGCGAAAATTAGATAATTACTTTACTAAAAGTGCCGCCGATAACCTAGATGATGTGTTGGCAAGAATGATTGCATTAGATGGATTTCCATTCAGTGTATTCATAACTTCAGATGATTTGAGAAAACTGCTTTTAGCAAAATACACGGATTTACCAAAGTCAGCCGTCACCATTCGAAAACGTGTTATGAATTACAGTGAAAAAATCAAAAAGCAAGTAACTGCAGAATTGAAACATTTGAAAAGTGCAGGTGAAAGATTTAGTTTTTCTTTCGACGAATGGACTTCAACGTCCAATAAAAGATACATGGCTGTCAACGTGCATTCATATAAAAAATTTTGGAACTTAGGACTTGGAAAGTAACTATGGAAGTATGACAGCTGAAAATTGTCTTCGTATATTGAAAGAGCGTCTAAGTAAATTTGACATTTCGCTGGAAACTGACATCGTGGCTATTGTAACCGATGGACCGAATGTTATGATAAAGGTGGGACGGCTTGTTTGCACTGAACAACAACTGTGTCTCGCACATGGTGTTAATTTGGCCGTCTGTGATGTGCTTTATGAAAAACATAATTATTTGCAAGATAGCCCTACTGAAGATGATACTACAAACGAACCAGCTGTGGGTGTTGATTATATGGACGACAGCAATAATGATGACCATTTAGAAGACTTAGACTGTCCAGAATCATATTTAATCTTAATGTCACAAAATGAACACATACCAGAGTTAACACAAGATGAAAACATTATAGAGCCGCCAGCCAAGCGAAAATTAGATAATTACTTTACTAAAAGTGCCGCCGATAACCTAGATGATGTGTTGGCAAGAATGATTGCATTAGATGGATTTCCATTCAGTGTATTCATAACTTCAGATGATTTGAGAAAACTGCTTTTAGCAAAATACACGGATTTACCAAAGTCAGCCGTCACCATTCGAAAACGTGTTATGAATTACAGTGAAAAAATCAAAAAGCAAGTAACTGCAGAATTGAAACATTTGAAAAGTGCAGGTGAAAGATTTAGTTTTTCTTTCGACGAATGGACTTCAACGTCCAATAAAAGATACATGGCTGTCAACGTGCATTCATATAAAAAATTTTGGAACTTAGGACTTGGAAAGTAACTATGGAAGTATGACAGCTGAAAATTGTCTTCGTATATTGAAAGAGCGTCTAAGTAAATTTGACATTTCGCTGGAAACTGACATCGTGGCTATTGTAACCGATGGACCGAATGTTATGATAAAGGTGGGACGGCTTGTTTGCACTGAACAACAACTGTGTCTCGCACATGGTGTTAATTTGGCCGTCTGTGATGTGCTTTATGAAAAACATAATTATTTGCAAGATAGCCCTACTGAAGATGATACTACAAACGAACCAGCTGTGGGTGTTGATTATATGGACGACAGCAATAATGATGACCATTTAGAAGACTTAGACTGTCCAGAATCATATTTAATCTTAATGTCACAAAATGAACACATACCAGAGTTAACACAAGATGAAAACATTAAAGAGCTGATAAAGAAAATCCGCAAAGTTGTAGTGTATTTCAAAAGGTCAGCATTGAAAAATGAAACAGTACTTCAAAAATATGTGAAAATTGAACATGGAAAAGAGTTGTCACTTCTTTTGGACTGTAAAACCAGGTGGAATAGTCTTTTAACAATGCTGGAGCGATTTAATCTTTTAAAAACCTCCATTCAAAAAGCTCTTATAGATCTCAATCATCCAATTCGTTTAGAAGATGACGATTTTGAATTGGTAAATAAAATTGTTGATGTGCTGACCCCAATTAAATTGACAGTAGAAGCAATCTGTCGGCGAGATGCTAATTTATGCACAGCTGATGCCGCTTTGAAATTTCTTATAAAACAACTGTCTAGCAAAAACTCAGCACTTGCCAAAAAAATGAAAGCATCCTTAGTGGAACGTATAAAGCAACGACGAAGTGATGATTTAACTGGTGTGTTGAATTATTTACAAAATCCACGAAAAGATGATGATAATCAGTTACTATCGGATTTGGAATGGCAAGACTTATTTCCAGTTCCTACACAGGCTTTAGTGAGGAAGCAAATAAAAAGTATTATTAAAAGACTTCATGGTCGAGATGACACGGAAGAAGAAGAAATGTCAGGATCACAAATAGATGATGAGCTAAACCGAGAACCCCAACCTCAATTGACATTAAAGGAAAAGTTACAGCTGGAAATCGATAAGAGTATGAATTCCCCAGATCCTAAAGTACAAATACAAAATGAATCGGGGTTGGCAAATAGTATTAGACGTGAAATGACCCTGTTCGAAAATGGAGGAGTTCGTGGATATCACTTAGAAACAGCAAATAAGTATCTAATGTCTATTCCTCCAACCAGCATAGAACCTGAGCGAGCGTTTTCAGCTGCTGCTTATGTTGGCAATAAACTACGAAGCAGGCTTGGAAGTGAAACATTGGATGCTTTGATATTTCTGCGATTGTATTTTCGAAATTCTAATTAGTTTTGTTGTGTTGTCTTTTAAATTTCTTGCAATAGTATTTTGTTTGTTTTCTCAATTTTCTTTTCTTACATTGTGTTGTGATTTCTATTGTGCAACGATATTAAAATAATTTTTAAAAAAATAACTCAAGTTTTTTTTTGAGCCCAATTAGATACCACAAAGTCTAATCCCGGGATAGCCCCGGGATCCCGGGATTTCGCATTACAAATCCCGTAATCCCGGGATTGAAAAACATGCACGGGATTGTATTCTCTATTGCTGCCTCACCACATGTTATATGTAGACAAAAAGGTGTCCTTGAAATTAAATACTCAATTTCACAAACAGCTTTCAAAAATTATTTAAAAAATGGCACTGTAAGTAAGAAATACTTTGTGCAATTACAACTTCAAATGTTTTGTGCAAAAGAAAATATTTGTTTTTTTTTTTGTTTTGCAAGCAGTGATTTTGAAAATGACAAAAAAGTGACTATAGTTACTATTCATTATGATGATAAATATGTAAGAGAATTGTATATTAATTCACATATTGGGAACATAATATTTTTTCCAAAATTGTATGGATTGTATCCCTATCATTACACACCCGTACACGTGATTGAAGAAGAAGATACTGCAAGACGTTTAGATTTTTGCCCATTTATGTTACAATGATGCAGAAAATCCGAATTTTTTGAGAAAAAATTTACAGACAGACGTGTCAAAGTTTGACAAAGATGGTATTACTAACTACCACAATATTCGATATTAGTCTCAAAAAGAACAGGGAAATCCTCACAAAAAGCGATTAAGCGGTTCACAAAGACGTTTCTTGGTAAACGTCTGGATGGGGATTATCAATGATAATCTTATTGGGCCACATTTCCTACCTGATGACTTAAATGGTGAAAGTTATGAAAGCTTGCTTAGAGAAATCCTGCATGAGTTACTCGAAAATGTTTCGCTGAAACTTAGGCAGAAAATGATATTCCAGCATGATGGTTGCCCCGCACACTTTCGAATGTAAGACAGTGGCTAGACAGCAATTATCATAATAGATGGATTGGCAGAGGAGGACCAATCCCATGGTCAGCGAGAAGTCCAGATTTGACTCCGATGGACTATTATGTCGGGGGCATATGAAAAGCCTGGTTTATGATGTTTCACCAGTACAAACAATTGAAGAACTCAAAACAAGAATAATGAATGCTGCAAATTCTATTCGACATAGCTTGAGTAGTGTTGTAGTAAAAAGTGAATTAAGAAAAAGTATGCGTATTTGTATACGAAATAGGGGATCTCATTTTGAACACGAATTATGAATAATAAACAGTGTAATTTCGAAAGTATGGAGTAACTAAAAAGATTAAGTATTTTGTTTTTGATTTAAATTCAAAATTGCAATGACAGCTCTGGTTTATCTCTCCTTTTTTACCTATTACCCCTATTAAAAATAATCTTTAACTACTTTGCATTGAGGTCCTTTTGTCTTTGATCCAGATTTAATTTCTTAACAATAGCATTTCTTAGAATTTCCTACCTGGTCTCTTTGTTATCTAATTTTCTCCTGAGTTTATGATTGTTACTGTACTTTTTATGTACCGATGGATAGGAAACGCAGATGTTTTTAAAATGATCCGCACGATAAGAGCCATAGTGATTTTTACAAAAAAATTGCGAGTAACTTAAAGAATCAAAATTAAAAATCGAAAAGTTGTACAGTTTTGGATCTGTAATTTAAAAATGCTTGAAGATTTTTTTTTGTTTTATAACTGGTTATTATTAACTAGGATATACCCTAGCAAGAAATACAAAAAAAAAATAAGGAAAATACGTTGATTTTTTTATTGAATTTTAGAATCTTAAACATCCTTTAAATAAAAAAAATATTAAAAAATTAATAACATATACACACGATACACTTTTGCATAAGCATTTTGGGGGTCATTTGATAGCTATTGTCCTGAACTATAACCCTTTAAAAGTATCGTGACATATTACCCTGTTGTGTTGACATGTACCCTTCGTTAGTCTCTCTTCGCGTGCGCGTTGGAGGATCTAATAACGTGTTCTGAAACTCAACAAAAGTGAAAGTGAATCGCGAACGCGACAAAATTGCATAGTCTCAAAATACATAGTATATAAATATTGGCCGGCTTCGAGAAACTCAATTTTAGCTAACTTCAGTTGTTAATCTGTCCGATTATTTTTTTAATAAGACTATATAATAGGTTGGGGAAAAAGAAATCCATTATTTTTTCGGTAGATGGCTGTAGTGATCGATATCTCGTAAATTATCGATCAAACAATTTCAAATTTATGCTCGTTGTCAAGGTAACAGTTCGCACTAAAAGAATTCGTTTGCAGTTTTTTGTTTTGTCCATTCAGTTCTGAGTTACACGGCGTTAAAGATGGAAGTCAACAAAGAGAAAATTCGGTACATTTTACAGTTTTTCTTTGATAAGGGCGAAAATGCAAGTCAGGCTGAAAATGTGAATAGTGTTAATGGTCCCGATACTGTAACAGCTAATTACGCGCAATTTTGGTTTCGTCGATTCCGTTCGGGTATTTTTGTCGTGAAGGATGCCCCTCGCACAGGCAGGCCCGTCGTCGAAAATGTTGACAAAGTCACTGAAATCATCGAAGTGGACCGGCATGTCAGTAGTCGTAGCATCGCCCAGGAGTTAAAGATCGACCACAAAACAGTTTTAAACCATTTGCACAAAGCTGGGTTTAAAAAAAAGCTTGATGTTTGGGTGCCACACCAATTAACACCAAAAAACATGATGGATCGAATTTCCATCTGCGAAGCCTTGGCCAAACGTAATGAAATCAACCCATTTCCTAAACGGATGGTGACTGGGGATGAGAAATGAGTCACATACGACAACATTATGCGAAAGCGATCGTGGTCAAAGCGTGGTGAAGCAGCTCAGACGGTGGCCAAACCGGGACTAACGGCCAGGAAGGTTCTGCTTTGCGTTTGGTGGGATTGGAAAGGAAACATTTATTACGAGTTGCTTCCATATGGCCAAACATTAAATTCAGACATCTATTGTCAACAACTGGACCGTCTGAAGCGAGCAATTGACCAGAAACGGCCAGAATTGGCCAACAGAAGAGGTGTCGTGTTCCATCAAGACAACGCCAGGCCTCACACTTCTATAGTGACTCGTCAGAAACTCCGGGAGCTTGGTTGGGAAGTTTTGATGCATCCACCATACAGTCCGGACCTCGCACCAAGCGATTTCCATCTTTTTCTTGCATTGCAAAACTTTTTTAGTGATAAGAAATTGGCATCAAGGGAAGAGTGTGAAAATCAATTGCTGGAGTTTTTCGCTAATAAGGACCAAGACTTTTATGAGAGAGGCATAATGAAGCTACCATTAAAATAGCAACAAATTATAGAACAAAATGGTGCATATTTGATCTAAATCGGACAATGCAAAACATGTTAAATAAAGTCTTGAAGTTCACGTAAAAATAATGGATTTCTTTTTCCCCAACCTAATATATAGAAATCGAAAGATAAATCTTAAGTTTTGTCACAAATTAAATTATAAATCTTAAGTTAAATTTCTGACCGCAATCATAATATTTGACATTAGATTTGACAACCAACTAATATATCAATCTATCCTGTCGCATTTCAGAGCACGGAAAAAAGTATTACGATATTATATCTATCTTTGTGGTTACGTGCGCGAGAACTTTCTTTAGTTTGGTGATCCTTTGTGATAGTGACATTCCAAGTAATGTGCTCTTTTTTGTGATAGTGACACTTTACTGTTAAATGAGCGGGAAATTTTCTTACTTTGATTAATTACAATTTACGATGCCGAGGAGAAGACGACCTGACTTAGGTCGTCGTAGTCAATCAAATGTGCAAAGAGCTACCTCACGTGCTAACCGCACTGATGACCAGAGACAGACAGATCAAGAAAATAGTCGTATTGCTATGTCAGAATTGCGTTTCTTAGTGAGTGACAATGTAGATAGGCTTAGAATGCAACGAGTTTGTGCACATCAAACACAACAACAGCAAGCTAGACATAATTGAAAAATGTGAAAAAAAAGTTATTCTTGAACGAGCTGCATTCCACTATGATCCGGTAATTGATTATTGTGCCGACAAATCGGTAACAATTAGGGAAATGAAAACAATTTGTAAATATTGTAAGACGTTAAAATACACTGGTGAATCTACTGGATTATGTTGTGCTGAAGGCAAAGTAAAATTGCCACAATTGGTCCCACCACCAGATCCTTTACGCTCTTTAGTTTCTGGGATTGGAAATGATTCTAAACACTTCTTGACCAACATTCAGAAATATAACAACTGTTTCCAGATGACATCATTTAGTGCTACACATATTATACAAGATAATTTCATGCCCACTTTCAAGGTATTATATAAGAATATTTTTTTATATTATTCAAGTTTGTACTAAAATATATATATTGGAAATAATTAATGGACAATTTTTTAATAATTACAGATACAAGGACAAATTTATCACTTACTAGGAACTCTGTAACCACTACCTGATGCAGATCATCAATTTTTACAAATTTATTTTATGGGCAATTCAGATGCGGAAATTAATAATCGTTGTGCTCACAATCCAACAGTGAAAGGAACCATTGTCCAACAATTACAAATGTGTCTTCATCAGAATAATAATTTAGTAAATATGTTCAAAATAGCATTGGATCGGATGTCATCTGTTAGCCATAATATTATTATTCGAGCTGACAAAACACCTGCCGGTGAACACACGTGGAGGTTCAATTCACCTACCATTGATGAATTGGCTGTTGTCATTGTGGGAGAAAATTTACAATCTAGAGATATTGTGCTTCATCGTCGGAATAGTGATTTAAAAAGTGTATCTGAAACACACAGGAGTTATGATGCACTACAATACTTTGATCTTCTGGCAGGGGGAAGATGGATACCATTTTTATATCAAAATGGTAAATTAAGAGGTAAATGAATTGAAAAAGATTAAATAATAATAACGATAAATTCAATTCATCTAAGTAACAATTTAAACATTTATCATTTTTTATTGCAGGTGCTGAAACCAACAAAAAAGTTAATGCTATAAATTTCTATTCATACAGACTCATGATCCGTCAAGGTGAAGTAAATCATATTTTGATGTGTCAACGACTTTTCCATCAGTTTGCAGTTGACATGTATGTCAAAATTGAGACTGAACAATCGACATACATCCGTTTGAACCAACGACGGCTACGGTCAGAGGAATACATCCATCTCCGCGATGCTATAAATGCTGATGGAATGAATAATGTAGGAAGAATGACAATTTTGCCAGCTACTTATATAAGAAGCCCACGCCACATGCATGAATATGGTCAGGATGCTATGTCATATGTTAGGCATTATGGCCGCCCAGACTTATTTGTTACATTCACATGTAACCCAAAATGGTCCGAAATCGAGAAGGAATTACTACATAGCCAAACACCAGTTGATAGACATGACATAACTGCCGGAGTTTTTAAACAAAAATTAAAATCTCTCATGAATTTCTTAATAAAGCATTGTGTGTATGGCCGAGTCCGTTGTTGGAGGTACTCTGTAGAATGGCAAAAGCGTGGATTGCCACATGCGCACATTTCAGTCTGGTTAGTGGACAAAATAAGGCCAGATGAGATTGATTCCATAATTTCAGCTGAGATTCCAGATGAAATAGTTGACCCAAAATAGCTTGAAGTAGTTACACATGATACATGGACCTTGCGGACATTTTAACTACAATTCACCCTGTATGGTCGACGCTAGGTGTTCCAAGCGATACCCAAGAGACCTGCTTGCTGCCACTGCTAAATATCAGTCTGAATTGAAAGAGCTTTTAAAACTGCTAAGCAAGAAATAAATACTAATTTTTTTAAACCGTTGCCTAAACCTGAAGATATTATGTAACTTATCAAAACATATGGTCAAAAACTGTTTTTAATGAGTTTGCTTTTTTATTTTGTCGCCTAAGAACTTATCCCTTATAATCCTATATTAATTACTATTTCATATTCACGATTTCTATATTGGCGGCATATTTGCGAAAGATATACCCCGCGAATAAAGACCTTCTACTGTATTTCAATAATCCATTTTCACACCGTTTTCAGACGTCTTACAAATACGTTTTAGTTTAAGAAATAAGTTCTCTGCTGTTAGATTCCAGACAAAAGAACTTCACACAAAACATCAAAATATACGGAACTAGATGTACTCAGAATTAAAGATCACATTAATATGTTCCCCAGAGATGAAAGTCATTACACACGAGCAAAAAGCACAAAAGAATACCTTAGCGCTGATTTAAATTTATATAGGTGTTTTAAATTCTTCAATGAAATGCATCCTGATAACCAAGTATCTTTCAAGTTTTATAGAAAAATATTTTTGAGAGATTTTGCTAATTTAAAGTTCAAGAAACCCAGGACTGATACTTGTAAAGTTTGTGATCGCTTGTAGGCAACAGTGCGATCTCAAAATTAGAAAGGCAGCCCGCAAAAATTGCTTTAGAACTACATCACTGAAAAGCAGAAAAATCCCGTAAGCAAATGGGCATAGATAGGGACCAATCACAACTACCTGGTAGTACTACAGTCACACTAGCATCTACAGCAGGTGCTCTTTGTGCCTACTTTAACTCACTCAGAGATGTTTTACAAGCAGCAGATCAGTTGTTATAACCTATGCATCAATGTAGCTAATATTTCGAATTCTTTCATGTGTCTTTGGCATGAAAGAATTTGTAGCAGAGGCGGCAATGAGATAGCCTTATGCCTGCTGACTTTTGTAAATAAAGGAATAATAAAAAAGGACCATCTCATAATATGGTGTGATAACTGTGCTGGCCAAAATAAAAACAGAATGAGGCTTTTCATATTGATGTTTTTAGTAGCAAATGGCCACTTTAAATCTCTTGAACAGAAGTTTTTAATAACATGTCATAGTTTTCTACAGTGTGATAGACTTTGAAATCATAGAAAAAAGAAAAAAGCTTCTGAAAAGTTATGTAAAGGTGTCCCAAAATTAACGCAAGATTTGAATTTGCCGCCATTTGTGCAGTGAAGTGTTGGCAACCCTGAAAAAAAAAGGAATTTGACAGCTAACAGTATAGGGTTATTAAAAATGGAGCGTTACACGATTGAACAACATGTCTTCATTATTAAAGAATATTTTAAAAATAGTGAAAGCTTGGCAGCTGCAGTTCGAAAATTTCATACAAAATATGGTCGGAATAGTGTTTTAACGTCGGCAACTGTGAAGAGATTAATTGAAAAATTCATGGAGATTGGATCCGTTGGAGACGCCAAACACACTGGTTGTCCAAAAACAAGCCGTTCAAATGTGAATGTCGAAGCAGTGCGTGAGTGTTGCTGACAATCCAGGAACCTCAATTCGACGTCGTGGACAAGAATTGCAAATTTCAAAAACCTCTCTACAGCATATACTCACCAAAGATCTGTGTCTTCATGCTTACAAAATTCAATTAACACAATTGAAGCCTAATGACCATGCACAGAGAAGAGAGTTCGTTGAATGGATTATTGAACATCAACAAATGGACCCTAATTTTTCGAGCAAAATCATCCTAAGCGATGAAGCACATTTTCATCTTGATGGCTTTGTCAATCGCCAAAATTGCGGCATTTGGGGTTCGGAGAACCCACATGTGATTGTCGAAAAACAAATGCATCCAAAACGCGTGACTGTATGGTGTGGATTTTGGGCTGGAGGCATAGGGGAGCGAGAGGCTTGATGTAACAGGGGTAAATAGTAACAGTGCTTTTTCACTAGGAATTTAAACTATATTGACGTATTACTTTGATTCGATATGACCGTTATGACATGTCGCAACATGTTTCCCTAGTCAGTGTCCCGTCGGGTGGCTCTGTGAGTGGGTGAGTGCACGCGCTCCATTTTCGACAGGTAATGTATAATTTTACTTTCGTAAATTTTTGGTTGACTTGTTTATTATTGACTAATTTGAACTTTCTGTATTTCATTTGGTGTTGTAATTTACCTATGTATCATATTGTGTTATAGATTTCAAGATTATTTATTCAATTAAATAGTTAACAGACAAAAAAATAAAAATTATGTCTTGGGGTTAGTTGTAACAAAATCTTGAGGCAAGTTGTAACATGTTACAAGTTGCCCCAATACTATTATTATGAAGTATGTTATTGCTGTATGTTATTTGTCATATTTTAATTATCTTATTTGTTGTTTTTTAGAATGAGAGAGTATAAAAGAAAGACAGAGCGGGCAACACAAAGCCAGGAGGTATACGAATTAGCTGCAGCTGAAGTTTTAGATAAAAAATGTAGTATTCGGAATGCAAGTAAGAATTTTGGTTTATGTCACGTATCTCTGTACAGATACATTAAGAAAAAGAAGAATAATGAAAATCCAAAAGTTGGTTATGTCAAGCCTAGGCAAGTATTCACAGAAGAAGAAGAGGTTAAAATGTCTTCATATATCCTCAAGTGCGCTGAAATATATTTTGGATTACTTCCGATGGAAATAAGGAAACTAGCTTACGAATGTGCTGTGCAACTTAGTGCTAAAAATATTCCCCCTTCTTGGCATCTAAATAAAAGTGCTGGTCCTGATTGGTTCCAAAATTTCATGCGCAGAAATCCTCACCTGTCATACTACATTTAATAGGACTAATGTTACAAGTTTCTTTGAAACATATCAACGCCTTTTCGAAAAATATGAATTTAGTGCTTCTCGAATATGGAACATAGATGAAACCGGAGTCACAACCGTTCAAAAACCAAAGAAAATTGTTGCTGCTCGTGGTCAAAAGCAAGTTGGCGATATCACATCAGCTGAGAGAGGAACACTTGTAACACTTGCCTGTGCCGCCAACGCTGCAGGTAATTTTATTCCGCCAATGTTCATATTTCCTAGGCTTAAATACAGTAGAATCCGTTTAGTACGACTTCGCATATAACAACCAACCGTTTTTAGCGACGCAACTATAGACATATGTTTGGTTTCGTATCGAGCCACTATGAAAGTACATTCGTTTATTACGACTCCGCTTATAACGACCGACCGCTTTTAACGACGGAATTCAACGCACATTGTCCGGTTATAACGACGTGCGTCGACGTGTTTACAAACAAATCTAAGTTATAGGTACATTATAGAAGCTATCCCCGCCCCGCGCACCTACCTACCCCATGCATCGCGGACTGTCTGTTTTGTTTATTTTACATTTCCTAATTTGCGGGTGACAAGTGAGTGCGCGTACTAAAATGGCTAAGCGAAAAAGTTTCTCTATTGAAGAAAAAAGTTTTATTTTACAACGTTTAGAAGCTGGCGAGTCGAATGTAACTATTGCGAAGGAACTTGGTGTAAATCACTCGACTATATCCACAATAAAAAAGAATAAACACAAAATAGAACCTTTGTTTAACGCAAACGTTTTAAAACCTAAACGCGTGAGGGAGTCGTCTCAAGAACAAGTTGATGTGGCACTTTTACAGTGGTTTAAGCTGCAACGTAATCGAGGAATACCCGTCAATGGGCCCATGCTTCAAGAAAAGGCAAGTTGTTTTGCTAAAGATTTAAATCTTCTTAACTTTAATTGTTCCGCGAGTTGGATTAGTCGTTTCAAGACTAGACACAATATTGTCGCCGGAAAAATTGCTGGAGAGTCATTGTCGGTTGAACAGAGTGATGTGACAGAGTGGCTAACAAAAGTTTGGCCTAATTTGCGAGCAAAATTTAGTGACGACAACATTTTTAATGCAGACGAAACCGGATTATTCTATAAGCTGACGCCAGATAAAACATTAAAATTTAAAGGTGAAAAATGTTCGGGAGGTAAACTTTCAAAAGACAGAATAACTGTGATGGTAGCAGCTAACATGAATGGCACGATAAAAAAAAAGCTGTTAATTATCGGCAAGTCAAAGAACCCCAGATGCTTTAAAAATGTACGATCCCTGCCAGTAGATTATGGAAACAATCGCAAGGCCTGGATGACGTCTGATATTTTTGTCAAGTGGGTGCGGGACTGGGATCGAGAACTGACTAAACAAAAGAAAAAGATCCTGCTTCTGGTTGATAATTGTCCAGCTCATCCGTCAGTCAGCGACTTGAGAAGCATAACTCTCGTATTCCTGCCTCCTAACACAACATCTACACTACAACCTATGGACCAAGGAATTATTCGGGCGTTAAAGTCTAACTTTCGTAAAAACTTGGTTCTAAAAATTATCGCCAGTCTTGAGGCAAATAAAGACGCCTGTAGCGCCAAAAATCCGAAAATCACCATACTGGATGCCATTCTCATGATATACGATGCCTGGAACAAACTTACGTCAGCAACGATTTCCAACTGTTATAGACACGCTGGATTTGTCCGAGACAGTGCCAGTGTTGCTGCCGACAACGATGATGGTGACGTTGATGATGATGTGCCGCTGTCTGTTTGGGCAAGAGCTCTGAATAAAGGACTTCCGATAGGAAATGAAGAACTTGAACATTATTCTACTATTGATGATGATCTCGTAACGTGTGAGGAGCCGACTGACGAAAATATTGTACAAAATATTATCGTCAACAGTCAAGATAGCGATGATAATAATGACGACGATGGCCAGGAACAAAATTGTACTACTCCAAGTGTATCAGAAGCTCTAAAAGCTGCAGAAGTACTGACTTTGTTTGTGCATTCTAATTTTGAAGACGACAACATGAAAAATATTATGTCTCAATTGCATAATGCAGTCCGGACTTCTTACTATAAAAATAAAAAACAAAAACAATCAAAAATTACCGACTTTTTGCAGTAGGTGTTGCGTTGTTTTAAATTACTTATTGATTAATCTCATTTCTTTTCCTTCTTAGTACACTTCTGTACCGTATTTGTATGCATATTATTATATGTGAAATAAATAAATATTTTTAATTCAATGTTTTTTTTTGTCTGTTAGTCACCTTAATACGTATTAATACGTATGTACATAAATTTTGTATATGATTTAAAAAAAAAAAAAAAAGATTGTTTAGTACGACTTCCGGTTATTACGACGTAATATCACTGGTCCCTTGACCGTCGTTATAACCGGATTCCACTGTACTCTGAAATGTTCATTCGCGGTGGACCTCCTGATTGCATCGGAGCTGGCAATTCTTCAGGGTGGTTGACAGAAAAAGAATTTTGTATTTTTATGGACCATTTTATCAAACATTCGAGACCCACTAAAGAAGAGCCAGTTTTGTTGCTACTTGATAATCATTGCTCACATGTTAATATTGCAGTTGTCGGAAAAGCTAAGGAAAACAATGTTATCATGCTATCATTTCCCCCTCATTGCTCACACAATTTGCAACCTATGGACGTAGGAGTATATGGTCCATTCAAAAACTACGTTAATAGGGCCCAAACTGCGTGGATGCATAATAATCCGGGGAAAACGATGACAATATATGACATCCCAGGTGTAGTGAAGGAGTCTTTACCACTTGCCTTGAACCCTGCAAATATTATGAGTGGATTTAAAGCTTCTGGTATTTGGCCTTTAAATGCTGATATTTTTCAAGACAGTGACTATGCGCCCTCATTTGTGACCGACCGTCCAGATCCTGCTGGTCAATCAGCAAATGATGAAAATGTATCGTTGAATCTCCTAAATCCAGAACTGTTAGATTCGGTTCCTGAATTAGATATTAGCACGACAGAAATTATCCATCAAATTGAAACTGCAAATGAACCAACTCCTAGTTGCTCTGGTCAAAACCAATTTTCCCCATCGAAGATAAGACCTTTACCGAAGGCACCACCACGAAAAACAAATATGAACGGCAGGCGCAAAAGAAAGTCCGCTGTTTTGACAGATACACCTGAAAAAAAAGCTTTGAGAGTTGAACATGAAGAAAGAATTAAGAAAAAACAGAAAATAAATGATAAAGATAAACAAAAACAAAAAGGAAAAGGCAAAGGTAAGGGTAAAAAATCAGCAAATAATAAAAATACTGTAGAAAGAGTTAAGAAAAGGGTTTTTAGTTCAGATTCAGAATCTGATGACTGGTATTGTTTAGTTTGCTATGAAAATTATAGGCATTCAAAAGGTGATTGGGTAGAATGTATTGTATGTAAAATGTGGGCACATGTAGGATGTGTCACAGGCGACACTATTTCTTTTGTTTGTAGAAATTGTGACTCAGATGAAGACTAATTTATTAAATTTATTTATCTATTACGGAGACATATTAAAAGGCTGATTAATAATATGTAACGTTAAATAACTAAGTTAATTATAATTACGAGACTTCATAATTCAACTTACTGTGATTTTGAAGTGCCTTGTTGATATAATAAATATTAATGGTAGTATTTAAGTAAAAAAAAAGTTTATTTGTTGATCACTTCGAGAAAAGTTTAATTTTAGTTAATTATTTAATAAAAATATTCATGTTGAATAATTTTTTTTATAAGAAGTACCTCATTATGTTTAATAAATACCTAATTGTTTGTTTATAAAAACCAAAATGTGAAGAGAATAAATAACTGAAGGTGTACATTTCTTAGTTTTATTGTTGTTACTACATGCCCCAATGGGTGTTACAACAAACCAGTACGGGGTAAATTGTAACACTGCCGTTTTTTTTTTTTAAAAAAAAACTTTGCTAAAGATACCTGTAGATTTGTCATTTTTTCAATGAGAATTAATAGAAGGATAGTTAGAGTATCAATAAAAATTTAGCTAGTGATAATATAACACATACATCTTAAGATATATCGGTAATTAGTAAAATTGTTACAACAAGCCCCTCGCTCCCCTAATTGGGCCTTATTTTTTTGAAAATGATGCTGGTCAAGCAGTGACTGTTACTGGTGCTCAATATCGCGACATGATTACACAGTTTTTTCTGCCAAAATTGGATGTCCAATATGTGGTTTCAACATGACGGTGCCACATGTCATACAGCCCGTGAAACAATTCAATTACTGCATGAGACATTTCCAGGTCATGTACTCTCTCGTTTCGGTGATCAAAATTGGCCTCCTAGATCGTGTGATTTAACATTATTAGACTTCTTTTTATGGGGTTATTTGTATTTACCCGTGGAGTAAAGGAGGAGATTCAACGCTGCAACAACGATTTTCAGCCACATTTATGCAGAATGGTCATGGAAAATTTCAACAAAAGAGTGCATATGCATGCAAAGCCGTGGAGGCCATTTGTCCGATGTGTTATTCCATACATAATCTATCATATGTACTTTACGAGTCAATAAAAATATAACTATCAAAAGACTAAAAATGTGGAAAAATGTGGAATTACATAGACTTGTGGCTAAAAATAATATAAGCAGAGAAAAAAAGGACTTAGAAAGTATGATCGAATACTTGCCTGAAAATTGACAAGATTTCTGCACAAATTTGTATAATAATTAATTATTATTTCAAAATATTGTCACTTATAGCCCCAATAACAATAATTAGCATGGGACTTAGCCCCAATAATAATATAATTTGTATGGTACTTAGCCCATATGTAAAGAAAATATCTTGTCATTTACCCCTTTTCTTTAATGAAGAACTTAAAACAGATGCTATTAAATGGTACAAGCCTGAACAGTACCCTTTTGATATATTTTATCATATTGATAAGCCAAATAAAACATTGATTAAAAAACTGACACATTTTTATTTAATTTATCCATAATTTTATTTTGGCACTTAACCCATTTGTAAATTCCATGCCTCAATTATTAGTAGTTTAAAGATAAGTAATAATGGAAGTCATAGAAACAGATAACAAAATACAAAAAATGCAAAATTCAAGCATTCATAAAAAAAAGCTTTTGTTGTGGAATAGTTGTACTAAGAATGTAATTATAAACGGGCATTTCTCCACTAAATGCCGATAAAGATGCCGATGAAGTGCGATATCGTATAAGAGACTTCAGAAATGCAAAAATCACACTCTATTACCCACTAAACGTACTTATCTGGCACTCATTTCATCAGAACATGTGAAGATAGTACAAAAATTTTATAAAAATGATGATAACAGTCGAATTGGTGCAGGAAAATGGGAATGTGCAACTAGAAAAGGGACTCCTTTTCTAGAAACAGAAAAACAAAAGAGATATTTAAAAATAAAAACTGGCTTTAGTGTCAATTAGAATATAAAAAATTGTTAAAACTAAGAGCTTAGTTTTATAACTTTAAAAATGTTTTAAGCCTAAAGAAAAGTCACTATAATAAGTAAAATTTGTTTTTATACTGTTGATTTATTCTAAAAAATTACATGTTTTAAAAATAACGAAGAAAAATAAATATTCTGATATTACTTAAACAAAAATACTTATTTTTCTTCATAAAAAACAGCCCCCTGGATGATTACAACAGTCCCCTGTGACAGTTTCTCCTAAAATCGCTCATAATTCAAGAAACAAGAAGCCTTCTTTTTATTCAAAAATATTCTTTAGATTTAACAAAATTTTCTTGGGACAGATTCAATGGACGAATTTCCAAATAGCAGAGGCATGGGCATTTCCCAAACAAAAAATTAGCGAAAGTCTACGAAAAATGCAAAAATGGATAAAGACAGTGAAGAGATGTAGAGATAAATGGAGCAATCATCCTAAGATAGACTACGAAAACAATATTATACCCAACTTATAGTAAGTCTTGGAGGGTTCTTGTTAAGTGCAGTGGTGTTGTGCAAGTTTTAAAAATAAAAAAAAAACGTGTTTTAATGGATCACTCTGATGAAAAATTTAACGTACATATGTCGCTTTTGGATAAGAAGCTGAGTGTATTAACGCTGCTATTAGTGCGGCCATGATACCTATTACCAACCAGCTGGCCGTAGTTTCTACCTCCTTAACAGACATAAATGCGAATATTCTGAAATTAAATGAGGAATACAGCAACTTATCTAAAACCATTGAGGCTACCAATAGCCGGCTGTTTGAATTGGAGAAGTCACAGAATTTTACCTCAGGTAGGCAAGATGCCCTAGATGACCGTGTGAATGCCATAGAAAGTGAAACTACACAAATAAAAAATATGTCGGTTGAGATAACCTCGTTACAATTTAGATTAGGAAATTTCGAACAACAGGCCCGGCAATGTAATCTTGAGATATGTAACCTGCCTGAGCGGCGCGGTGAGAATCTAGTCGATATTATAGTGTGTATTGGAAATTGTGTTAAGCAGCCAATTAATTTGCAAGACATTGTGGCAGTTCATCGTGTGCCGCACGCTGACCGTCAGAACAAGCGTCCTAAAAATATCATACTCAAGTTGACTTCTCGGTTACTGCGTGACAACATTCTCTCCGCATACCGTGCATCCAAAGGACTGGACACAAACAAGATGGGTATTAGTGCAATGCAGGCGTTTCCAATATATTTGAATGAACACTTAACCTTAAATAACAAAACATTGTTTAGGCAATGCCGTGAAACTGCGAAAAAGAATGATTTTAAATATGTGTGCTCGATGCTTCAAGAGACATCTCCATCTACTTTTTAATACACCTATTGTTCTCTCTACAGTATTGCGTGCAGAGCAGTGTATTTTTGTGTAGTGTTCTTCTGGGTTCCTACAAGGGCATCTACAATAGGAGTCATCATAAAAACCCTTTAAGCAAAGCCAGAGTCACCTGTAAAGTGAAACTCATTATGAAATAGGAACAATAAAATAAAATGTTACTCATTTAAATGAAGATTTCTTACCAAGTAAATGAACATTTTCTCCACCATTATTTAAATTGATTAAGTGATTTTTCACTGGATGTTGGTTCCATATAAAACTATCATGTGAAGCTCCCCCAAAAGAAACATCAACTGACAATATATTTAAATCTGCATCAGATATCTGAATGAAATATAAATATAAAGTAAATAAAAATTACAAAGTGAAAACTATTTGATCTTATTATTTTTATTGTAACATCTTGCTACTATATTTAAATTGTGTCATTTAAGGTGGTTTAAAATTTTATATAATTAAAACATTTCTAGAGTGAAAATGCTTTCTATTAAAAAAACGTTCTTCATTTTACTTGGGTCTAATAATCGCTACATGTGTGCCATCAATGCAACCCAAAACACCGGGTATTTTAAATTTTTCATAAAATGTAAAATATTTATAATAACGATATATAAAAACTTCTAAAATATTATAGTAAAAAAGACACAAATATTACAATTATCTTATTAATACCTTCTTTGGATAACCATTCTATCTTGAAAAGTTTGTGGAAATTTTATTTCATCAAGTCTTTTAATATACTCATTTTCAACAAGTCTTTTAATATACTCAATAAACCTCAGAAATAGTTAGGGAAAAAGTAATCCCCTACAGTGGTGACCTACCGACGCTGAGAAAATGGATCAAGATACTGCTGCTTAAGACCCCAAACCTCTGGCCGAGGTAGGCCTCGCAGCTATCTCCGTACAGTCACGAATACTATCGTTCTGGAGGGACTTTTCACGAGCCTGGTTCAACAATTTGAAGCTGTCGTCGACCCCCTGAAGACGTCCGATGACCAGAAGTTCCGTTACGTCCTGCAACAGCTGCAAGGCACGGACCTGCAACACGTCACTGTCATCCTATACGACACGCCGGCTACTGACAAATACATCACATTAAAGAACCGCCTACTCGCCGTATATGAAAAACCCGACGTAAAGAATTTCCAGAAGCTCATCAGCGGTCTACAACTGGGAGACCAGAAACCCTCTCAATTGCTTCGAAAGATGCGAGAACTAAGCGTCGGTATGATTACGAACGAAGGACTCCGTATCGAGTGGCTTAATCATTTACCCACTCAGATACGCGTTGTTCTATCTGTAAATACCGAGTCATCGCTCGACACACTTGCCGCCATGGCCGACAAGATGGCGGAATACTCCGAACCCGCGACAATCACTGAGGTAACGACCGCGACAACAACAACGAACGACGCCTTATCAACACAAATAGCAATATTATCGAAAAAGCTAGAAAAATTATCACAAGAAATCAATGAAATACGCGGCCATCATCGTCGTCATACCGTCAATACCGTCGCTATCGTTCTCATTCAAGACCACGATCCAATTCAAACTTAACAAGAAACAAATCATCTGTGAAGCCCTGCGATGCCACGTGGGAATGTAAATATCATTATCGATTTGGCAATAAAGCTAAGCGTTGCGAGTCGCCGTGTTGCCGTAGAAACAAGGCTTTAAACTAGCTCCGACATCGACTACGGCGGGTCTCGATGTCCCTATTGCAAGTAACCGCCTATGTATCTACGATCGCAACACTCGAGAACGTTTCCTCGTGGATACCAGCGCCGATATATCCGTATTATCAGCATCAAACTATAGAAGCAATAGTAAAATCGAAAGCGCCTGCAGATTATTTGCCGCAAATAATACAACTATCAAAACGTATGGCGAAAAAACGTTAAGATTGTATTTTGGTTTACGGCGAAACTCATCGCGAAAATCATCGCTGACGTCAAAACATCGATCTTGGGAGCTGACTTTTTACGACATTTCAAATTACTAGTAGATTTGCATAAGAAAAAACTAATAGATAAAGTCACCGAACTTACCGTCGACGCGATTGAAATTTCTACAGGCGCTGAAAAAGAAACAGAAACTGTACACGTAATCGGCACAAACCAAGCCTATTACCACGTACTAAAGCAATATCCAGGTGTACTTCGACCCATGTCACTCAAACAACCTTCAAAACATAACGTCGTCCACCATATCGAGACAACTGGCCCGCCACTCTACGCCCGTCCGCGTCCGCTTCCACCGGACAAGTACAAAGCTGCAAAGACTGAGTTCGAGAATATGCTGGAAATGGGCATCTGCAAACCGTCAAACAGTGTAAAATGTACTTTAAAATATTGCCAGCTCCTCTATATATTATGCGTATATAAATAAGCAGAGAAAACGTAGAGATGACACTCCCCTTTTACCAATTTTCGTATATGTCTAGAAATCTTGACTAAGCTGTAAGCTTCACGCTTTAAGACACTCTATTCTCCGCGCACCGCCATTTTGGTGCATTACATGGTGGGGGGAAAACAAATTATAATCAGCTTTATAGTCAAAGAATGTATGGTAGGTTAGGTTAGGTTATCTCTCTTTTTTCATCTTTTCCAAAACCTGCTTCAGAAGGAATATTTGGTCTATACTTACTACGTACTTAGTATGTTTTAAGCCACTTTAACCAAGAGGTAAGGTGACAATCTTCTTCTAGAACTGGAGCCCGCTACACGTTGTAAAGAAGAAGGATGGCGGCTTACGAGTTTGCGGTGACTACAGACGTTTAAACGCGGTCACAGTACCCGACCGCTATCCGATACCTCGCATACAAGACTTCACATATCAACTGCATAACAAGACAATGTTCTCGAAGATCGACTTAAAAATGGCTTACTACTGGATACCAATCGCCGAGGAAGACGCGCAGAAAACCGCGATTATAACTCCATTCGGTCTGTTTGAATTCAACTGCATGACCTTTGGACTACGTAACGCGAGTCAAACATTCCAGCGATTTATGCACGAGGTACTCCGAGGTGTCGAAGGTGTATGTTTCGTCGATGACATTTTATTATATTCTGAAAACGAAGAAAAACACATTGAATTATTAGATCAAGTATTACAACGATTAGAAAAATTTGGCGTCACACTAAAAATCGAAAAATGCGAATTTGGAAAAAATAAGTTTAATTTTCTCGGTTATGAAGTCTCGGCGGACGGAATAAAACCTACTGAAGATCGCATTGCAGCTATTTCAAATTATCCAAAGCCGAAAACTGTCGTCGAGTTACTTCGCTTCCTAGGCATGTTGAATTTCTATCGAGACTGCCTACCACATCAAGCCGAACTTCAACACGAACTCAACAAATATTTGCACAATTGTAAGAAAAACGACAAAACACCGATCGATTGGACACCGGAAGCCAACGTAGCCTTTGAAAATTGCCGTCAAAGCATTTTAAAAGCTACAACTTTAACTTATCCGCTACCTGGTACTCAACTCAGCATCATGACTGACGCTTCAGATCACAGTCTCGGCGCCATACTACAACAGAAAGTAAACAATGAATGGAAACCGCTCACATACTTCTCGAAAGCAATGAGTGCTACACAACGCCGCTACAGTGTATACGATCGCGAATTACTAGCAATCTATACAGCTGTAAAACACTTCCGACGACTCATAGAGGTATGCGAAGTGACTGTGTACACCGATCACAAGCCGCTTGCCTACGCATTACATCGCCAAGCAAATAGTCTCCAAGAAGAGAACGACAACTACACTTCATTAGTCAATTCTGCTCAAACATTAAATATATACAAGGAGAAGAAAACACAGTCGCCGACACTCTTTCACGCATAGAAGACATTCAATGCCCGACAATCATCGATTTCAATCAATTAGCCATTGATTAACATAACGACGAAGAATTAAAATCATTACGAAAACAACCTAACTTGAAATTCGCCGACGTCGCGATGCCCGGGATACAGCAGCCAATCACGTGCGAGCTGTCTACCACGACGCCGCGACCGTACCTACCGAGCATTTATCGCTACGCAGCATTCAAAGTGCAACACGATCTATGCCACCCGAGTGTGCGGACATCAAGAAAACAAATAAGTGCAAAATACTTTTGGCCGATTATGAACACAAATGTCGGTACATGGGCAAAGTCGTGTATTAATTGTCAACGTGCAAAAATACATCGACACGTCGTCACACCCTTAGGCCATTTCCCGCCGTCACAGCGCTTCGAACACATACACATCGACATAGTCGGACCGCTACAACCGTCAAATGGTTCTCGATATCTAGTGACTATGATCGATCGCTGTACGAATTGGCCCGAAGCAGTACCAATACAAGATATAACAGCTGAAAACGTCGCTAAAGCCTTATACGAACAATGGATCACGTTTCGGTTGCCCACTACGCATATCAACGGATCAAGGGCGTCAGTTCGAATCCGAGCTATTCAAATCTCTTATGAAAAGATTCGGAATTACAAGAATTCGAACTACTGCATACCACCCGCAATCGAATGGTCAAATTGAGCGATGGCATTGAACCCTGAAAGCTGCACTGATGGCGCGCGAAGCTACGATACAATGGACAGACGAGTTACCCACCGTGCTACTCGGTTTACGCACAGCGTTACGCAGCAACAGCAACTTTAGCCCAGCAATTATGACCTACGGTACTACTCTGCGCGTACCTGCGGATTTCTTCGTACCTACACAGTCGAAGAGTGACGACCCCGAGTATGTACGCCGCCTCACCAGAACAAACCATTTGTATATAAAGATCTAGCGACGTGCACGCATGTATTCGTGTGCAACGATACAGTTCGACCTCCACTAACTCCGCCGTACGATGGGCCTTACGAAGTTTTGAAACGTTACGACAAATACTTCCAGATACAACTGCCAACACGCACGACAGTTGTCACATTGGACCGACTCAAGCCAGCATACACATACAACGAGTCGCCATCGTCTGAGGACCCACCGGTCAGCAGCAGATGCCAGGACAACTCTCCGAGCTACACGACGAGATCTGGAAGAAAAGTCAAACTATCCGTACGATTTTCTTGAGGGGGAGTGATGTGGGACCTACATTACCACACGCAGCGTCCATACATAAAATAAAGCATATGACCGTTGTGAGCCGAAGGCGCGCGATAAATAAAACGAAGAAGTTTTTTTTTTTTCGAAATGGCTTGATTGCTGTTTGTTGACCTCAATTGGTCTTGACAGCGTCACCGGGCGGGAGGGACGAAGTGTGCCTCGTCCCCAGAGAAAAACGAAGAAGCACGAACGCCGATTTTTATATGAACGCAACAGGCGTATATTTATATGGCACCCCCCGCGGCGACGGTGCGCCCCTCACCTCTTCTACAATTTCATAGAAATAGTTATTATTTTACACACTTATTGGTAGATCGCCATCGCCATTGGTAGAAAAACCAATGTTTTGATTTGTTAATAATTTTCCAAAAGATTTTTAATGTAGCCCTTTTCATTGGTAAACTAACAAATTAAATTATAACTCACATTATAATCCAATTTCATTGGTTATAATGTAAGACTTTTCATTGGAGACGAATTTCTGTAAATATTGTTTATTGGTTATTTATAATTGTCATTTTTGTATATATACTTGTGTAATTTTTAAATTAAATCATTCCACCTGAAGCATCAACAAGTCTTTTAATATACTCAAGAAACCTCAGAAATAGTTAGGGAAGAAGTAATCCCCTACAACACTTTATTTTACCTCATTTTCTGAGTAATTTCTTTATATTCATGTCTTTAATTTAATACGTACAAAATAGTAGTGCTTTGTGATCTGGTGAAGTTAAAGGACTGGAATAAATAGTATCAATTTGCTCTAAAATTTTGAAACAAAGACAGTGCAATACAATCACCAAATTTCGTACCTCAAGATTCTTTTGTGAGCATTTCGCGTCTTTTAAGACCGCAACATTTCAAGACGAAATACTTTCAAGTGTGCAATAGTGAAAAATTAGAATATAGTGAAAGTAGTAACAAGTGCAAACTTTTATAACCTAAAGAATTCGTTATTACAAACCATAATTAAAGCCGCACATCACTGTGCATAGCGCCATCTATTAAAACTGACGCATACTAGCACTCCACTGTCACTGCGTTATCAACATCGATATCTGGAGCCGATCCATCGAACTCATACTAATACGCGAGCACACCACTAGAGGGCATAACTTATATCTAAAAAAAAACCTTTTTCAAAATGGAAGAAATTCTAAATGCACTAAAAATAATTAAAAAAGAATTAGACGACCAAAGAAATGAAATCAAAGAAACTGGAAAAAACATTACGGAACAGGTCACAAAAAATATCAATACTATTTTCGAAGAGAATTTTTTGTCCTGTGAAACTAAACTTGGAGAAATGAAAGAAATAGCGGAAAATCAAGAAAAGAGAATCTATTATCTGGAAAAACAAGCAAGAGTGAGAAACTTTGTATTTTTTGGTATCGAGGAAAGCGAAAGATATGAGAGTTTTGAAAAAATATAATTAAATGGTTGGAGCTTTATTTCTCTATTAAACTGACATATAGCGATATTCAGGAAGTAAAAAGATTGGGAAAGAAAGGAGAGAAACCACGCCCAACAGCAGTAACTTTCACAACCCTAGGAGTAAAAATTAAAATATTTAAATAAAAAAAAGCGCTAAAAGATACTATACTAATATATTATAAAAGACAACTAGAAAATTAAATTTGGCGCCACTGTCGCTTTAGTTTTTACACTTTACACTTTACTACAGTTTTTTGTCACTTTTGGCGCTCTTGTAACTCTGTATTCTTGTCAATACGTTTTTTCTTTAATAATATAACTTTATTATTGAAAGTAACGTTCTTTTATTGTGGAGAAATCCCATAAACCAATACTTATTAAGTAATTTTTAATTAAATTTGTTAAATAAAACGAAGGAACCTTACGTTCTCCTGCAGCGTTGTAGCTTAAATTTCTAATTGTCATATAGGAATTACTCGACATTTAACACTCAATATTTTTATCTCAAACTTGATTTTTCAGGTTGTAAATACGAGTTTGACGATAACAATTTAGCAAAGATAATTAAAAATAATTTGAAAAATGTTACAAATAAAAATAAAACTCAAAACAGGAAAATAGCAGCTGCGAAGAGATTAACATTTAATATTTTTTTCTAAGTAGAAAAATTACTAGAAAATCCTCAACAAAAAAAAAAAAAAACAAATAAAAAAAAATGTTATAAAATCGAGAGGAAGACGTTTCACTATAGAAGAAAAAATAGCTTTAACCATATTAAAACAAAGTCCAAAGGCATATAAGTTTATTAAAAAAAATTTTTATAATGCCTTCAAAAAGATGATTGCAAATTGATCCTGAAACCATTTTATTTAAAACCAAGTGTCAACAAAAACATATTTATGGTGTCTAATGTCTTGAATTTTTTATCGAGTAAGTATAATATTTTGCTTTATTATGTTGGTTAACGTAGAGATATTTTTTAATGTAAAATTTTGTAAATTTTTACTATCAAATATTTTTTTGTTTATTGCCAAGGCTTTATATATTATTGTGTGTTTATTGATTCAGAACACAAGATTCTTCCAGAAGGATATTAGGAAACTACAGAATTTTTGATGATTTTTGATAAGTTATTTGCTTCATTTAATGGTCATTCTTACGAAGGTTCTCTAAAACCTTATAAACAACCTTTAAGATCTAATCCACCTAACTTCCAACAGTGGAATAATTTGTTACCGATTTTAGAATCCATCATATTTGAATCAATAGTTAAACGTAACAATTCTGTGTTGATTAAGCATGAATCTATTTCTTCAATAAAAAAATGATACATAATATTAAGACTATTAAACAAATGTTCACATACTTTAATTTAAATCATTATAAAAAATCAATTAACTCTTAATTTCAATCAAGTCCCTTTAGAAAATTTTTTGGTAGCATAAGAAGTAATGGTGCTTGTAATGTTAATCCTTATAGTTATTAATTCATCCATGCTTATAAAACTTTGTTGATTTTAATTCTGTACATTCGATTAGAGCTAATTGTGAAAATGATAATAATTCTGGTGAGTCCAAAAATAGTGATTTTGAATGTGAAGTAGAAGTTTTATTAACGGCAATGGGAGAAATAAAAAATATATTGTTTAATTCAAATGAGTCTATAAAATATGTATCTGAATTTATAATTTAGAAAATAAAACTAAAATATTTAGATATTTTCATAGTTTCATTAATGATTTTTGTAGATTACAAGTTGATTATCAATCTTTTAATTACGAAGTTGGTTATACAAAGAAATTTTTATTTCATCCAAACGATTTTAATAATTTAATGAATGACATTTATTATATCATTGTTGCATGTTTACAAGATTGTCCCGAATCTAGATATACATGATAAATAATTGTGCATCTGATTATAATGTTATAACGTGCACTGTTCATAAAGACATGTTGATTGAGTTGATTAATAATCTTGATATTAAATAGATTATACACAGTTGGTGTAAAGGAGTTAATAATTTTTTTAATGGAAAATTATCGAGCTTCGATAATAATGACCTTATTAAAATACAAGCACATGAAATTTATAAAAATAGAAATAAAAAGTTAAGTTTATAGTTAGTGTATTTATTAACACCCTTTAGCTGGTGGTGGCAATATGTGTGCCACCAACTTTTCAAAATTACTTTTTACAGCTACTTAGTAAGATTCGGACCAAACTAATTCAAAACTGTAAGCAGATAATCTCTTAAACAAAAAATAAAAATCTTGACAAGTATGGTTATTATCTGTCATATTATGAGTCGTCGATGTTTCGAAAAACATTGATTCAATGGAAAACAGAGGAAATTTTCTTGAGCTTGTTGACTTATTAGCTAAGTACGACCCAGTATTACGAGAACACGTAGTAAAATTTCTCATCGGCGTCGACGACGAAGATGAGATCGAGATAGAACAATCAGAACCGAACACAACCTTCAATTGGTCCTGGGATTACTCAACGTTCTCTGGGACCGAAGAAGAGTTTCAAAAACAACCCGGTCCCATAATTGAGGGGGCAACGCCATTGAGTATTTTTACACAATTCTGGGATCGGCCACTTATAGAAGGTATTGTAAACGAAACAAACCGATACGCGTGGGTCTTTATTACCCCATCTTTTGAAACCGGGACTCTGCCCCCGCAATCAAGAGTCAACGACTGGGATGAAACGTGCGTTGACGAAATTTATAGACTTTTATCAGTTTTGATTTTAATGGGTATATGTGTCCGAGGACGAATTGATGAATACTTTTCGAGAGGAGTTTTAAACATGCCTGAATTTCGAAAGCTTATATCCAAAAACAGGTATTTGCTTTTGATGAGATTCCTTCATTTTGTTGATAACAGTTACTTAATTCCAGGAAAAAAAAATAGCAAAAATGCAGCCGTTGGTATTTATGTCAAAAATTCAAAACCGCTTATTCAACTCACAAAGAACTGTCGATAGACGAATCGTTGCTGCTCTGGAAAGGACACTTGAGCTTCGTTCAATGCATCCGATCCAAAGCAGCGCGATTCGGAATAAAGACTTATGAGCTTTGTGAGGCGGTAAGCGGTTATGTATTAGATATAATAGTTTATACGGGAAAAAATACTACCCTTTACAAATGCTATATCCGAAGGTGTCCTAATTTTAATTTCCCAATACTTGGACGCGGGACACACATTATACATGGACAATTATTATAATATTGTGCAATTAAGCAGATTTTTGAAATCTCGCCGTACAGATGTCGATGGGACGCTGAATCGCCGTAGGCTCGGTACTCCCTTGGAGATTTAGCGTCTCAACGAAAGATCTGTGCCTAGGGGCACTATTGTAAGTCGACACTGTGGTGACATCTCTGTGCTTGCATGGAAAGATGTTAGGTTGGTCACCACAGTGTCGACTTTTCACCAAAACAATGTTGTCTCAGGCAGGCAAGCAGGTCAACAAACCAGCTGTAGTGGTACAATAAATACATGGGAGGGGTTGACCTGAAAGACCAGAAGCCATCAGGTTACCTGTTGGAGAGAAAAAGAGGCCTCAAATGGTATATTAAAGTATTCCGCAGAATGTTAAACATATCTATACTGAACTCATTTATAATTTACAGCCACATTGAACAAAACACAAAGATGTCTCACAGACAGTTCAGGTACCAGTTGGCCAATGAACTGGCTGAGCAATATGGCACAGACGCTAGAATTAGGGCTCAACCTGAATGCTCCGGCGTTTAGCCCGCTAATAATAATAATATCACCTCTAACACGAATAACGTTCGCTTTTCTGAATCTCATGTAGATTCTAATGTTTCCGCATCGGTTTGTACCATTTCCCGCGATCATATTTCAGGCACCGCTACTACTACCTTGTTAGGTACCGCCAAAATTAAAGTTTATGATAAACATAACCGAATTCATTTCTTGAGATGCTTAGTGGACCCTGGTTCACAAAGTGATTATATCTCTTCCGCATGTTGTAAGCGCTTATCGCTTCCAATTTATTCTCAAAATCGCCTTTCCGAGGTTCAAGGTATAGGTGAAACTTCGCAAAAAATTCTCGGAGTATCCTCTATCAAATTTTCATCTCATTTCGATAGCGAGAAAGAATATAATATAAGACCGCTAGTTGTGGAACGTATTACGTCACAACTTTCTGATTCACGTATCGATGTGATCGCGATGAAGGATTTAATTAAAGACATACCGCTTGCAGATGATGATTTTTCAAAACCCGGACCTATTGATTTATTGTTGGGAGTAAATCTATATTGTGATATTTTGCTTTTCAATAAAATTAAAGGTTCCGGTAATTTACCTTCCGCTTTTGAAACCGCTTTAGGTTATATTGTAATGGGTGATGCACCTGTCCATCGCTCCTCTTTCACGCACGTCCTCGTTTTGTTCATTTACTCGCGAACCTCTTGACACTATTTTAGAAAAATTCTGGTTTACTGAAGAAGTACCTGGTCAAAAATATTTGAGTCCTTCTGAACAGGAGTGTGAGTCTATCTACACTTCTACCACCTCTAGAAATAACGATGGTAGTTTTTCCGTAGCTCTTCCTTTTAAAGACAACCTTGAAAGATTAGGAAATTCTTTCATTACCGCTAAGAAAAGATATTTGTATTTAGAGAATTTAAAAAAGGGCAAGACCTGTTCATCTATGCTTCAAAAATTATCTCCTTTCTTTCATGAAAATATTATTCGCGTAGGTGTTCGTTTAATCGTTCATCTTTATATTATTCTCAAAAGCACCCTGTATTATTGCCTAAAAAAGGTTATGTCATAGATTTATTAATTGATTATTATCACCGCGAAAATTGTCACGCTGGACCGCAATTATTAATGTCAATTATTAGACAAAAATTTTGGATTATATCAGCGCACGAATTATTAAATCCCGCATTCATAAATGTAATAAATGTTACCGCTTAAATCCTAATCCGTGTCGCCTAGAGCAAAGTAACGCTTTCACGCATACAGGAGTCGACTACGCCGGTCCCCTGTATATTACTCTGGCTAGGAAACGCGGCGTTCGTAGTCAGAAGGCTTACTTATGCTTGTTTATATGTTTAGTCACTAAAGCAGTGCATTTAGAACTTGCTTCTAGTTTAAGCTCTGAATCATTTTTAGATGCTTTTAAGAGGTTTCTATCTAGACGAGGACCGTGTAAGTTTTTGTATAGCGACAACGGTAAAAATTTTGTTTCTTCTAAAGCTTACTTAAATGAGCTAGATACTTTCTTAAAAAATAATGAATATTATAAAGCCTTTGCAAACAAAGCACCGAATTTGTTGGAAAATGAATCCTCGAAAAAAATTCATCAAATTTCGGTGGTATATGGGAGGCTAATATTAAAGTTGTTAAATCGCTACTTTTTCGAGTCATAGGAACTCAAATTTTAACTTATGAGAAGATGCTGACTGTTCTCAGTCAGATCGAAGCTGTGCTTAATAGTCGTCCGTTATACGTATTGAGTACTGACCCTTCTGAGCCTTCTGTGCTTACTCCCGCTCATTTTTTAAATAGAACTCCTTTAAATTTTTTGCCCGCTGCTGATTTAACCGCAGAACGACAACAGTTACTCGGTAGATTTTCTTTACTGGACTCTATAGTTCAGTCCTTTTGGAAACGCTTTAAAAATGAATATTTACACACACTCTCATCCAGTAAAAGAAGGAACTGTTGTTTTAATTAATAAAGAAAATGCGCCGCCGTTGCAATGGCCGCTTGCTATTGTAACGAAAGTTTTTCCTGGTAAAGATGGCATCGTCCGCGTAGCAGAAGTAAAATAGAAAAATGGCACTTACGTAAGGCCTATCGTGCGACTTTGTCCGTTACCTTCGCAATAGTTAATATTCAATTTTCTATATTATTTTTTTGTATTAGTATTATACTTAATTTTCTTAATTTTAAATATTTATTCGTAAAGTAGTTCCTTCACGGCCGGGGGGGTGTTTAGTATTAAATTAATAGGGTTTTATTTTTGACTAAAAATATTATATTTAAAAAACCGCCAATAGCTTCCCATTCCCATCCCTTTACAACACTATACTTATTGCGATCCTTGCCGCACTTCATTCACTCGGACCACACGCAAAGGGGCGCTTGCTTCTTTTTACGACTTAAATTATGTCCCCGCTGCTATAGACAACGCGTGCGCCTTGAAAATTCAAAAATATTAGTATATTTCTCAATATTCGCATCAGTGTTATTAAAATACAGTAATTCTGTTTATGTAACATAAAGATAACGATAAACAAGGCCTAGCTAGGTGAAGATTGGGAATAACCAGTCGCGGCTGAGCCCCCACGTGCAACCACGACGAAAGGATCCGAGGAAAAACCTTTAACCAAGTAAGTGTGCGATTGTTCTACTTTCCCCAGCTACATATATGTTTTATTTTGTCCAACTAAACCCGTATTGTAGCTCAGTGTCGGCCATTATTATCGTGTTCTTTCACTAATTTTCTATCAAACAAAAATACAGTCCACTACCATTTTTTGATTCCCGCTATTATTGTTTAAACCGCACCGAACTGGCGGTGATATTATGATCTTTCGCCGCCATTTCTTTGTATAAAGCACGTGGTATTTTATTAAACTTTCATTTATTGCAGATTCTTTTAAGGGAAATATTAAAGCCTTATATCAATATTATAGAGAATAAAAATTTGTCCACTAATACGAACGAGGCCAAATTAAAAGCATGGACGGATATAACCGAAAAGTTAGTGCTCTTTTATTACATTTATTTTGTTAGAGCTTACTTTGGTGATTTAAGTTAACAAAGAATTCTATTTTTAGGTTTAACGGATTGAATTCAAGAAAGCGAGACAAGAAACAAATAATGAATCGGTGGAAGCTGACAAAGTTAAATTCTAGAAAAGAGTTATCTCAGCATAGGAGGGATTTGACCAAAGCTGGAGGGGGACCTCGATCCCCTTCTCCCACTCCGGAAACTTTGGAATTGGTTGGTTTACTGCCACAGGAGTTTGAAGTGGATACTAATAAATATAATTGTGATGGTGTAACGGTTTTAGAAAGTTATATATAACTTTCTAATAATGTGTCTAAATATATCCTTAATATAGATCTTTTATTAAAAGTGATGTACATAATTTCTTCTAGAATACCACGGACAAGCCATCAGAAACATTAATAATTAAGGAAATCAATATTATAAATAATGATAAGGTAAATTTCAGTAACAAGTATTTTTATACTAATGTTTTGTTTTATAACTGATTAGTTTTTTTTAGAGTAAAGGTGGGTTTATACTTATCTGACGTGTCGTGACGTGACGCGTCAGAACGGTATCGGTTTCATACAATTAGTATGGTAACGTTCATACTAGTAATGCGTGTTGTGTCGAGTCGCATCAGATACGATCGCGGTTGAATCAGAGCGGAGGGGGGGGGGGGGGGGGTCAACGGCGACGTCACGACACGTCAGACATATGTACAAGCGCCAGTTCTGTGTTGTGACGCGTCATCGCTCATAGTCCTGCATATTCGTTGGTTCACTTTCAAATATGGACGAGTTAATTGAATTAGTACGACAATATGATGTAATTTATGATATAAAGTATAAACAATATAAAGATCAAACTATTAGGACAGCTGTTTGGGAGGAGATAGGAGAAAAATTAAAACAACCCCGTAAGTAATCTTCACCGCTTTATTTAATTATTTATAGATCTACCTTGTGTATTGTGTATACTTTGCATTTGCCATGGAACTTGTCCTTCTGGACTTACAAAATAATTTTTAAATACCTCGCGAACATGAATAGCTTCCTGAGTAGGATTTCTATTTAATGGTCCAATGTTTGTTAAGCCGTTACCGTCGCAAATTTCGCCTTCATCTATAAACATTTCTTCTCTTTCCGGTGTATTTTGGGTTAAAAGGTTATGGAGGCAGCAAGCAGCGAGTACGATCTTGTCCACCATATTTGGTTGTACTTGTAAAGGTCCTTGAAATACTCTGAATCTTGCTCGTAATATTCCAAATGCATTTTCTACAGTGCGGCGAGCACGAGACAAACGATAATTAAATATTTTATTTGGAGTATTGTTGACTAATTTAGCTTTACTGTACGGTTTCAACAAATACGTTTTTAAGGGGAATGCTGCATCTGCCACAATAACGTGGGGTAAAGGTTCTGTATTTTGATGCAATGGTTTATTTGGTGGCAAGTTTAACTGACTATTTTCAAAATTTTTTCCCATTAACGACTCTTGGTATATGCCACCATCACTATTGCGACCATATGCTCCTACATCTATCGTAACAAATCTGTAATGAGCGTCAACCAGCGCAAGCAGTACAATAGAATGCTCATTTTTATAATTGTAAAAGTTTGAGCCTGCATTTATAGGACATATTATAGTTACGTGTTTTCCATCCATTGCTCCAATACAGTTCGGAAAATGCCATATATTTTCGAATCCTTTTGCAATTTCTCTCCACATTTGTTCTGTAGGTTGAGGCATTACAATAGGGGCTAATTCTTTCCAAATTGCGTTACATACTTCTTCGACCATTATCTTTACTGTGGCGAATCCCATGCGATAATTGAACCCCAAGGACCGAAAAGAGTTGCCAGTTGCCAAAAATCTGTAAATATAAAAACGCATAATTTATTGTTTCAGCGAATAAATGCAAAGATGACTGGGATAAATTACGAAATGCCTACATTAACGCATTAAAGCGTCGTAAAAATAAAAAAAGTGGGCAAGCCGCCGTTCTTGTTACGCCGTGGAAATATGAAGAACAAATGAGTTTTTTACAGCCATTTATAAAATCAAGACCATCAAAAATAAATCTTATGGCGCCTCCAGACTCACCAGAATGTTTCGAATCATTAAATCTGATTGAAGACTCACCAGAACCTGAAAGTCCTCAAACAGATTACCGTCCAGAAACACCACAGTCTGGTACGTCATCAAATGCCACAAGGTCTAGTCGCAACAAAACAAACTTACAGGACCTATATGATTTAATGAAGTCTTCACATGATTTAAGAGTCCACAAGCATCATTTCAAGCAGCAGGACATGGATGAAACAGACTGGTTTTTTTGAGCATGAGTAAAGCTCTTAAAAAACTTCCTAAACTAGATCAGACAAAAATCAAGTTAGATTTGCACACTGCTATATCACAAGCCGAAATACATAACCTTCAAAGATTAGAAGAAATGAATGTGCCTCAACAGATTATTTCTCACACATCACAAATAGCACAACCGATCTTACTTCATAACACTGACGAAGTAAATATCTCATCATATTATAGCACTGTAAACTTTAGTGATATGTGATTTTATTTTCGCCTCATAAATATTGTACTTAAGAGATACCTACAAAATAATAAATAAATGCTTACCTTAAACATACTGCAAGTCTTTCTCTTGTTCCTATAGGCTTACGAAATCTTGTATGTATTTTCTTTACATCATCTTTAATTAAAGAATGTACTTGTTCAAACTGTGCTTTCGACAATCTGAAATACTGATGAAATTTTTCGTCATCGTTTTCAAGCACTTTAAAGAGACAATGAAACTCGCCATTAATTTCTCTTGTTCTATTGAGGGGATGAATCCAATGTCTTCTACTCTTTCTTTCTTTTGTTAATAAAGCCATTATCATAAATTGAATGTCTTCTTCATAATCTGAATCAGAATCTGAAGAATCGGACAACTCGTGGGAAAACATTTTAAAACACGTCGCCTTTCCTAGAGCTACGGCTGTATTGATTCAAAATACCGTCAGAGGGCGTCAGAACACGACAGATAAATGTAAAAATTAGCCATCACGTCACTACACGACAGGTCACGACACATCAGATAAGTATAAACCCACCTTAATGCAACACTTGATTTTGATCCACCCTGTGATCCACCCCTTAAATCACCAAAGTTAAATAAAACACCGGTAAGGTTAATCAATGTTATTATGATTACTTTGAGTTAGTTATCTTGTTTATGACTTTTGTAATTGTACAATGATTGTATTAATAGTACATTATTTCATCCCCAGAATACTATTAACTTAGAAAAAGTTATTTTATAAACAATGACATTAAAAATGATAAGATAAAGTACAGAAACAAACATATTCATAATTAGCATATTGTTTATTTAAGTGTTTATTACTAATTATCTGTTTTTATATAACAATTCAACATATAGTTATAAAATTTTTCTAATTCTCAAAACTCCAAAGAGATCTGTAAAAAACACCTGTTAGTTTAATCAAGTATTATGTACATTAAATATGTGATATTATTTGTTGCAGGCATCGAATGAACATGATTTCAAGATCACAAAAGCATCTTATGATGATATGCATCACTATAGACAGTTAGAAAGTGAAAGATTACAAAAAAAAACATGAACTTCGAATAAAACATTTAGCACAAGTGATTCAGCATACAGCAGAAGAACATGAGCAAATTATGATTAATTTAAAATTGCAGCAAAAAATCTTAGAAAAGAATTTGGCATGCAATGAATAAAGTTAATTTCTATATACTCGTAAATGGTTTTTATTTAATACTAACTTCAAAAATTGTCTTCAATAAACACAGCTCTAACTGCAGCCCCTCGCAATGTATTTTGTGGCAAACTTATGATAAACGCCTCCACGTTTGTCCACTGCTATATTACTACCAAACAATTGGTCTAAAAACAACACGCCATTTTTGGAAAAACGATGTAACCCATCTGTCACACCTTCATCAATACCCATGAAAAATCTTACTCCCGTAAAGTTAAATGACATTTTGATATTACCTAAAACACCGACAAGTAAAGGATGTAAAAACTCTATAAAAACTCTGTTTGTACTAACCTCTGAACAGTGGAAAGCACAAGAAAGTGAAAAAATAGGAATAAAAAGAGAGAAGGCAGAAGGGATCAAGAATAGAAAAGAAGAAAGGGAACGAAAGAAATTAGAAAAAGAGAAACAACAGGTGCCAAAGAAACAAACCAAAAACAAGAAGAACCCTAAAGACGAAATATCGAAAATACTATTTTCTGAGAAGAATTTGATACTGAAGCCATTGTTGAAAATAAAGAAAATCAGGATTTAATTGATATAAACAGAATGCACGAAGTCGTCGTAATAAAACATACACCACGGACGAAATAGAAAAAATTTTGACTGAATTAGATGATGATTGATGCCTTTTACATAGGTATTTATATAGATTTTAGGTGTGTAGGAGTGTACATGTAAATAAATATAGGTTGGTATGAAAAACGATCTCAGTTTAAGACATTGTTATAATTAATATTTTTATAGATATTTATAATGTTAAGTAGTTTTCATGTTCAAATGACATTTGTTTTAATGTGTAATGAGAAAAAAAGTTCCTAATATATGTTCCTTAATAAAAATGTTTATTGTTTTCATTTTATAATGTTTTTCATTACTATACCAGAATGTTTTTTGTTCCTAAGTGTCTTAATTAAGTAGAATAGAGGACATGTCAATAATTGGTTATGATCACTGCCAATAATGGAATTTTCTGTGCCAATAACTGGTTTTTCTACTCAACATCTTTAAATTCCGAAAAATGTTAAATTATACCACATAATCTAGAATAAAATCTATTGGAAAAGGTTTTCTAATACTTTTAAAAGAGTTTAAATCAATTTTTTTTCTTTAAATTTCTATATTGTAAAAACTATTTAAAGTTTTCATGAGATAGTCCCTTAAAGTGCCAATAAATGGGTGTTTTACCCTAATTTAAAGAATATTTTAGACAAATTTACTATATAAAAATTAACTAAAAATACTAATAATATGCAGGGCAATGGATAGATAATTTTGAAAAAGAATGTGAGCGTTTTGATATCACCAAAGTTGAAATTAAAATATAAATATTGAGGTTATTCGTGGAAAAATCTTGTTTAGACTGGTATAGCTCGATGCTCATTAAACTTTCAATGAATTCTGACTGGAATGAATGGAAAGAAAAAATTGTAGAAACTTTTAAGAATCAAGGATGGGACGCAGTTCCATATGATTACGCATTCAGATATAAAGAAGGACTATTAATTGCTATAAAAAAAGAACGTCTTATGCTAGACATAAACAAATCTGTGGACTCCAAAACAAGGATAGATTTTATTGCAATCGGTTTGCCAGGGTATATCTTAAATAAATTAAACAAGAACAAACTCAATGACACTGACTGACTGACTGATTGACTTGTTCAATGTGATAAGAAAATATGAAAGTATAATGTACAAGAAGAGCTCAACTATGGTAAGAAGTAGTAAATTTTTTCATAAAAATAAAAAAAACTAATGAGAAGGTGCCATATAAGACATGTGAATCATTAAACAAAGGAATAAGTTATCACCCAGAAGAGTCATGTTTGTTTAAGAAAAATTAAATTGAATATGAAAAGATGTTTAAAACCAAAAATATAAATAATAATTCCATTATTGAAGTAGATATGAATACTGATAAAAAAGACGAGTAACTACACCATTAATCAAAATTAAGCTCTTAGATATATCAGCGATGGATTATTTTTATAAATTTTTTTCGCCAGACATTCTAACAGATATCGTAGAGCAAACAAATTCTTACTCAATAGGAAACACTGGACGTTCACTTGGTTTGACGGAAGATGAGCTTCGCGATTTTCTAGCCATACATATTATAATGGGGGTAGTGAATATGCCAGCATATACGGACTTTTGGAGTTTACGATACAGGTATAACTTAGTAGCAGATTTGATGACACTAAAACGATATCAACAAATACGTCGCAATTTGCACTTCGTTGACAATAATATACAGGATTCCGACCGATATTATAAAGTGAGGCCATTTGTGCAGAAAGTAAGACAAAATTGTCTAGCACAGGAAAATGAACGGAAGTTTAGTATAGACGAGATGATGATTCCGTATAAAGGAACCAAAGCTGGAAAACGCCGTCAATATATGAAGGACAAACTTAACAAGTGGGGTTTCAAAAATTATGTCCGCGCCGGAGTCTCAGGCATGGTATATGATTTTCTTCTTTATGGTGGCGAAGATACATTCAGATTTTACACGTTTTCAGATAAGGAAGCTTCTATAGGTTTCGGAGGACGAATTGTAATCGCTTTATGTCAAAGCATATAATTCAAACCGGCTTTTGTTTTCTGTGACAATTTTTTTTCCTGCTCTGAGCTGTTTTACATTCTACGCGAAGAATACGGTATATTTGGTTTGGGGACTATAAGAAACAATAGACTTAGAGGAGCAGAAAAAGTGTTGCCTTCAGAGAAAGAGATGAAAAAGAAGCCTAGAGGAAGTTATTCACAAGTAGTGTGCAACAAAAATAGATTATCGGTAGTGAGATGGAACGATAACAAACCTGTTACCCTAATTAGTTCATATGTAGGCGTAGAACCTGTCGAAAAAATGAAAAGATACTGTAAGGAGACAAAAAGCAAAATCGATGTCGACTGTCCCCAAATAGGTAGTCAAGGAGTATAATAAACATATGGGGGGAGTCGACTTAGCCGACATGCTTATATCTCTCTATAAAACACCATTTAAAAGTAGGCGTTGGTACATAGGTATTTTTGTTCAAATACTTGACATATGCATAAATAATGCCTGGCTTTTATATAGGCGGGATCAAGCTCAATCAAGCAAGCAATATATACCTCTAAAAGATTTTAGGTACGAAATATACGAACGCCTGAAAAAATTTGGTCGTGCTGATAAAAATGACAAAGCCAGAAAAGGTGTGCCATCAACTAACCCAGTGGAATCGTTACGATACGATGCCATTGGTCATTTTATGATAATGACCACTCAAGGCAGGTGCAAGCTATGTCAGAAGCTTACCACTGTATTGTGCATGAAATGCAAAGTGCGGCTATGTTTCGTAACAGGGAAGAATCCCAGAAACTGTCAATTAGATTACCATGTAAAGGCGTAATTTAGTCATTTCAGTTCAATAAACGTTTATACTATTATTATCTTTTGTATTTTTTTTGCTATTCCTGCTCCTGGATAAACTCCCGTCGAAATTTCATAAGTTTTAGGACTCACTTCCGTCGGTATTTCATTAGTCACTGCACTTGGAAATGTATATCCCAGCATACACGACTTTGATCCCTTGGTTTTCTATTCACTTGGCAATGTATGCTGTGTCATACATGAGTTTTCAGGAAAACTGAAACGTAAAGATATTTTTTCGTATTTTTTTGTAATGCCTTAAAACGTCTTAAACCCGATTTCAATAAAAAAAATCGGTTTATGTAAAAAAAAAATCTGCCAAATTAAGGGTTAAAACTAGAAATTGTAAATATTTTACTACACTAGATATAAACTCAGCATTTTGGGCAATACCACTACGAGTTGAAGACAGAAGTAAAACACTATTTGTAACACAAGATGGCCATTTCCAGTGGACCTGCTTTCCTTTTGGCTTGAAAACATCACCAGCAATTTTCCATCCCATTTTATATAAATTGCATTGGCACCTGGGTTAAAATTCATTTCATCACTTGGATAAATAATTGGCTTTGAAGACTTGGGACACCAAAATAAAAGGGACACCAAAATAACACTTATTTGTTTAACATTTTTTAAAGGTAACCACTGAGGCAAATGAATTAAAGAATTTGTTAACAAACAAAATATTGGAAGGGAATGCTACGGGGTTCATAGTTGTGGCAACCATTGGTGATGAAGCAGCAACAAATGTATATGTTATAAAAGAATTACAATTGGTAACTAGAGAAAAATATTTGAGAAAGGGGAAGGATTATACTTCAAATGCCTTTGAAATTGGCTTCTATAAAATCTTGCCCCTATTTGATACCCCACACCTCCTTAAAGGGATAAGAAATAATTTATTACTTAAAAATGCAAGGTTTTTACAAAATGGGAAAAACAAATGGGCAAAATAGGAACATTTGAAAACGTTATTAGAGATAGTCCAAGGAGAAATCGAAACAAGGCTTGTAAATAAACTTACAGAATTGCATATTTTAAAAGAAAAAAAACCTAAAATGAAAGTCAAATATGCAACACAAGGGTTTAGCCAGATCATGTCTAGTTCCTTGATTTTTTTATCGAGGAAGTATAATATTATGCTTTATTATGTAGGTTAACAAAAATATATTTTTTAATGATAAAGCATTATTATGAAATATTTTTTACTTTATTGCCAGAGGCTTTTTAATGTTGTTATTATTTATCCCTTAAATAGATATTAACGTAAAACTGCAGCATACCAATAACTTGGCTAACAAATCATTATTATGAGCGAAACGCATACTGTTGTAAAAATACTATCAGGACAACATTTTTTATCGAGTGGCAGCACTTTTTTTCTTTCGCGTCTGTCAAATGTCAGCTAGACGTTCACAAAATATTGAATGTCGGAAATTTTAAGTTTTAAAATGTGCATTATTTTTTATTTTCTTCGGTACAGTAATTGGTTAGGACAATAGCATTATGGATTTTGTAAATCTAACTAATCAACACTATACAGTTAGTACACACAATCCTGATATTTATGTCAGTCATAAAGTATCCCAACGTTCAGCTTTACTGGTCTAATACTGTAGGTTTTGAACCAATCAAGAAGACAATGACTGTCAACAGAATTGAGACTATTCGCAGATTTCTGCATTTCAATAACAATAAAAAACATTTTCTAAGGGAACACTCCAACATGATAGACTCCATAATTAGTCATTTCAATGAAAAATTTTCATCAATTTCTATGGAGCAAAGGCTATGAATTGATGAGCAGATGTGTGCTACAAAGGTAGCACTTTATGAAGCAGTTTCTACCAAATAAACCACACAGGTTGGGATTCAAATTATATGTAATGTGCATATAATTTGAATATGGCTATGCTCGTAAGTTTGGTATATTATACTGCTCAAGAGAATGAGCGGTTTTAAGATGAGCCAGATTTTGGGCCATTAGGAAATGTTATTATCCGGCTATACAGACGTGTACCAAGGCATATAAATCATATTATATATTTTGACAACTTTTAAACCTCTGTGCCACTAGTTGCCCATCTTGCCAAACTAGGAATCTACAGCCTAGGCACTGTACACTACAACAGACTTGTAAATTGCAAACTACCTGACAAAAAAAACACTTATGGAAATATACGTTCCCTGTGGAGCTTATAAAGAGCAAATGGCTAGCTTTTATAAATTATATATTATTTGATTCAGTCCTACGAAAGTTCGCCAAAACCTTAAAAACAACCTTTAAGATGTAATTGATTTAACTTCCAACTGAGGAATGACTTGTACCGAATTTAAAATCAATCAAATTTGAATCAATAGTTAAACGTAACAATTCTGTAGTGAGTAAGCATGAATCTGTTCTGGAGTTTCACAGCTGAGTTTAACTTGCCATGGGATTACAAAAGAATTTGAAAGAAAAATGATTATATTAAAAGAAGAAGTGTTCAATGATAGCCGCCACACTGGTGAAAATATTTCCTATAAACTTGACGAAATCACGTCAATGTGGGAGATACCTAAAGAAAAGTGCAATGTGCAGTTCGATATGCAGGAGCTAACATAAAAAAAAGGTGTTAACTTATTAAATGTTTGTAGTGTGGTAGCCTGCGGCATTTCTAAAGTGTAAGTTTAATGTATGTATAATCAGAATAAATCATAACCTGGTACCAACAAGACGTCTTTAATTGATACCAACCTTACATGGCGACCCTGCCAGGATTCGAACCTGGAATCTTCTGATTTGATCCCAACCTTACAGTTAAACATATTGACTGTACAGCAGGACCTCTTTAATCCGAACCCCCGACCCGAGTCCACGCTGTCTCGCTCTCGCCCGCCAGTTACTTTCCGAACGTCGAGTAGGTATTACGCGTATATGCCATTTTGTGTAGCTTGTGTCGCTCGTGCATTTTGACTGTTATTAGTGCTTTTGCATCATGGCTTCGACGTCAATTTTGTCAATCGAGATTTTGGATCAACTTAAAGAAGGTATTTCTTTTAGCTTTCTTGCTCAAAAATATAATGTGGACAAATCTACCATTTTCGATATTAAAAGAAGGAAGAACAAATACGATCCTATGTTGTGAAAACTGAAAAGGGTCCAGGTGCTCGAAAGACATTGAAAACACCCAAAAAATCCACAACTCTAAGATGCATTAATTACGTGGTTTATAGAACAACGTCGAAAAAATATTCCCTTGTCAGGTGATATTTTAATGGAGAAGGCGAAATACTTTCATGGAAGGCTTGGGCGCGGAGAGTTTTCTGCTAGTAAAGGTTGGTTGGAAAAATTTAAAAAGACACGGTATACGGCAATTAAAAATGACCAGCGAGAAATTATCAAATAACGAAGACGCCGTTAAATCATTTCAGGTTAAATTTATGGATATTATCAAGGAGAAATATTTATGTGCAGACCAAATCTATAATGCAGATGAGTCTGGCTTATATTGGAAAACAATACCAGATAAAACGCTGGCTTCTGAATTAGAACGTACAGCCCCAGGTTCTAAAATTTCCAAAGAAAGAATAACATTTATGCCTTATGCGGATGCTTCTGGGACGCACAAACTGCCTTTGTTGGTTGGCAAAGCACAAAAACCACGTGCTTTTGCTTCTGTACGAAAACTACCCGTACAGTACATGGGGCAAAAGAATGCATTGATGACGAGATCTATATTTCTGGAGTGGCTTAAAACATACTTTATCCCTGAAGTAAAAAAATACTTCAGTAAAAAGAATCTGTCACTGAAAGCGCTATTGCTTCTCGATAACGTGCCAGCACATCCGATTGATGAAGACCTGCAATCCATTGATGAAGATTTTACAGTTTTATATATGCCTCCTAATTGCACAGCTCTTATCCAGCCAATGGACCAAAACGTTATCCAACATATAAAGGTGAATTACAAGAAAAACCTTTTGCTTAGCAAGAATTGGAATCTGAATGTACTGTATCTGATGTCCTTAAGAAGACCACCATAAAAGATGCTGTTTTCTCACTGGCTGAAAGCTGGCATCACTTGAATGCGGACCTAATAAATAAATCTTGGTCTCCCTTGTGGCCTTAATCACACTAAGGCTAAATAAACATACTCTGAGGCTAAAATTAATAACTAAGCAATGATGACCTAAATGAAAATGAACCTTACTGACGATGAAATTATACGGCAAGTAACACAAGAATGTGAAAATGAAGAGATTTCACACGCTAAACCCGTGGCAAGCGTTTCCCATTCAAGCGCTATGTCTAACTTAAATACATGTCTTGAATGGGCTGATCAAGTGGATATTCCTTTGCTTTGTAATAGAGATAAGATAAGATAAATATATATGTATAAAGCACGTGGTATTTTATTAAACTTTCATTTCTTGCAGATTCTTTTAAGGGAAGTAATTTAAACAAAAAATTGTCCACAAATACGAACAAAGCTAAATTAAAAGCATGGACGGATATAACCGAAAAGTTAGTGCTCTTATGCTTTTTATTTATTAAATTTATTTGTTAGACATTACTTTAGCGAATTAAGTTAACAAAGAATTCTGTTTTCGGGTTTAATGAATTGAACTCGAGAAACTGAGACAAAAAACAAATCGTGAATTAGTGAAAGCTGACAAAGATTAAATTAAAAAAAGGGTTATGGGAGAGGGGGGTAAGACGGGGTGGCGGGTAAGACGGGGTGGCGGGCAAGACGGGGTACCCGTCTTATATCGCGAACCGTTTGACCAATCAGGATTGTTTCTGCCCGTGACGCACCGCGGCCATTAAACCTTTTAGTCGACGCAGTGACAGAGCGACGACACCACTGTTTTTGTTGGTTAAGTAGCAAAAATAGTATATTAGTGATTTTCTTAGCGTTTTTTCAGTTTGGTTGCACTGTGATTGTTTTATAAATAACAGCATTTCGAAGTACAAGTAAAGTTATTCACATGGGTTAAAGATTACTCATGCAGGTGAGCACTTGTTTATTTGTGTGCGAGAGCATTGTTTTTAGAGTTTAATTTATTTATTTATTTGGACATTAGAGGGCAAGACGGCGAATGGGGTACCCCATCTTGCCCGAACTAAAATAGTTCTAATGTGTATTTTGTAAGAGTATGTTTATTTTGTTATATCAGTAAAAGACTAATGATTTGTAATAAAGGAAGGTAAGTGTCTACTATTGGTGATATTTATATCATTACAGAATGGTGAAAAATTATAAAAGAACAACAAATAGAGGAGGTTGGTCAGAAGAGGTCATGAGAAATGCGGTGGACTCTGTGGTACAAGGCAAAATGGGTTACTATCTAGCAGCGAAGACTTTTAGTGTCCCCCAAACCACTTGGGGAGAAAAGTGAAGATGCTTCGTAAAAGCTCTAAGGCAAATAATGTCCTTTCCAGTAACTCGCAAAACTTCTCGCGTTGTTAGAAAACGAGGAAAAACTGCAATTATAACTTCATCGCCCTATAAAAATGAATTGGAACTATTAAAAAAAAGAAGTTGGCAGAAGAAGAAAATCAAAAGAAAAAAGCAATAATAGAACTAAAGAAAACCGAAAAAAAATCTGCGGCTAATAAAAAAAAAGTGGCCAAAAAGAAAAAAGGATCTAAACATGTCCCATCAATAGAGAGCAGTGACAGTGAAGTAGAAAATACACAATGTTTGTTTTGTAATGGTTGTTATTTGGAGTCGAATGAAGGCTGGGCTGCATGTTCTGCATGCGGCAAATGGGCTCACTGTAGCTGTGCTGGTCTGAATGATGAAGATGAAGATGCAACGTTTACTTGCGAATTTTGCCAGCAAAAATAAATTGGATGTTTTCAACCCCATCTTGCCCCTCGGGGTACCCCATCTTACCCGACGGAGGGGGCAAGATGGGGAGATCTGACCTTTTCTACTTCTGAATAATTTTCTCTTTCATTATTTAACATATGTTCCTAATTAGTATTAGTTATGGAAGACTGATTACCAAAGATTATTATTGAAATAAAAAAGATAATAAAGACACGAAAATGTTAGTTTTATTGAGATTCAAACGTTAAGTACCCCGTCTTACCCCCCTTTCCCCTATAAGAAGAAACTCTTGTTTCTAACATTGAACAAGCACGTCGTCAATTTAGTAAAAAGTAAAATTGTATTTTTCTTAATAAATACTTTTAAGAATTTGTTTTTTTTTTTGGATCCTCCACTGCCACCGTACTTAATTGATGCAGTCGGTAGGACACTCGCGTGCCGGGGTCGCGAGCAGCGTAAAATAAATTTCTTAAGAAGTAACGTCGTGGTCCAGGTGGACTTTCAAGCACCAAGATAAGTATTCAGAATCTACGAGGCGGCGCAACGTGGCGTATCCGAACATCGATACACTAACGAAGACCAGATTAAACTGTGCATTAGCATCTTTCTAGTGATTGCCCACCCGATCCTTTAATTTAATCCTTTTCCAAGATTTCCCTTCAGAGGCAATCGAAGACCCCTAGGTATTCAAACAAATGGCTGAATTAGATAACGATTTAAAGGCCCTTCGTTTATTACCTAAATTTATTGAAAATTCGAAAATTTTACCGAGATTTATTAAATTAGGGGATTAAATAATTCAAGAATTTGTATAGAACAATCCTGACAATAATGTACTTAATCTTCGGCATACAAAATGGGGTTATTTTAACCCAACACTTTTAAATTGCGTTGATTTTATATTAAAATGCCACCAAATAACTTAATTTTCACAGTAGCTAAAGTTTAAATATTACCGCGTCTAATCACAGCGTGGAATCAGTACTGTGCGCGCCAGCGTCGTGTGAGCACGTGCGCTGTTTCACTGACAAAATTGTTGACATGGTTTTGAAATATACAAACCAGAAGATTTCCTTGAGAACGGAAAACTCTACGTCAAATCCATCATACGGGGAAACTAACAAAGCTGAGATGAAAGCCGTGTTTGGGTTGTTGTTTTTGGCAGGTTTTTTTTAGAATTGGCCGGCAAAGTCTTCTAGACCTATGGAGTAATGACGGCACAGGAATTGAAGTATTTAGAAATACTATGACGAGACAAAGATTGACTGTCAAACTGTCAGAATGCGTATACACCGTATGAATACTTGACCATAGATGAAGAACTTGTGGCATTTAGAGGAAAATGTGCCTTTCGTCAGTACATACCATCAAAACTAGCCAAGTATGGGTTGAAAATTACCGCTCTAGTAGATGCTAAAACATTTTACACAATGAATTTAGAAATATACTCTAGAAAACAGCCTGACAAAACAGTTCGTATACAATGAGTAATAAACCTTTTGATTTGTTAATCGTTTGGCAAGATGCGTGTCCGGATCAGGAAGAAATATCACTATGGATAACTTTTTTATGAGTTATGAAACTGCTGAAAATTTGCTCAAAACCACAAATTGACTGCCGTTGGTACAGTAAGGTCAAACAAGACATGCCTTCCACTCCAGTTCAAGGCTTGACGTGAAGAAAAATCATGTGTTTGGATTTCAAAAAACATAATTATTGTATCTTACATACCAAAGCTGCGAAAATGTGTACACATGATGTCCTCATTACATCATGATGACGAGGTGGATCAAGAAAGCGGAGACCAAACAAAGCCATCTATTATAACGTTTTACAACTCGACAAAGAGCGGAGTTGATGTTGTCGATAAACTTGCGAGAACATACGATGTATCCCGCAACTGTAAACGCTGTCCTCTTACCGTATTTTTTTCAATGTTGAACCATGCTGGCATAAATGGTTTTATTGTGCATATGTTAAATAACAGCATTGAAAGGACTTAATCTAAAGAAGAACTTCATCAAACAATTGAGACTTTCTTAGCTCGAAGACCACATTAGGAAAAGAAAAAACAATCCACATATACCACGAGATATAAGAAAACGCGTGCATGAAATGTTGAATGAAGAAGTTCCAGGACCACAACAAAAGCAACCAAGAAGATCTAAGCGATGTCCTTTCTGTCCAAGACACAAAGATATGATGACTCTGAACGGATGTTTCAAATGTAACGCCGCCATATGGCGGCTTACATATGTAAGGAACATGCGAATTTGATGTGTCAAAATTGCACTATTTTAGATAACGAATGACCTCGCTGAAATAGTCATAAAGAGCCAATTAAGATTTTTTTATAAAGCCAAATTTTATATAAGAAGTAAAATAATTAAGTTAAAAAAGAAGAAAAATTATTGTTCATTTTTTATTTAGATTTAATAAACATTTTGTTGAATTCACGGAAAGGTTACGTGATTTTTAAGTTTTTTTTTATAATAAATGTTTAATTTCATACTTATTGCACATGATGCACACACAAAGTAGAGACTATCTCTAGTGGGGTTAGTTTAACCCCACCTAGTATAGGTGAGGAGTTTTTTTCACATAGTAAGCCGAAGGTTAATATCGCTGTGGTAAATGGCATTTTGTTTAAAGAAATAGGTTCAGCGGCCCGTTTAATCAACACCAGTTTAATCAACACCAGCATTCCATTAGATTGTAGTAGTATTCGTAAGTCGCTTATTAATAATTTTTAGATCAGCAGGATGAAACTGCACTGTAAAATGATTTCCCTGTCTATTATCACAAGAATTTTATGAACGCTGTCAAAATGAATGTTTAGAAGCTAAAAGAGTTTTATATCAAAAATTAACCCTACAAGCCTTTTTAAGAGTAGGGGAGCGAGGGGCTTGATGTAACAGGGGTAAATAGTAACAGTGCTTTTTCACTAGGAATTTAAACTATATTGACGTATTACTTTGATTCGATATGACCGTTATGACATGTCGCAACATGTTTCCCTAGTCAGTGTCCCGTCGGGTGGCTCTGTGAGTGGGTGAGTGCACGCGCTCCATTTTCGACAGGTAATGTATAATTTTACTTTCGTAAATTTTTGGTTGACTTGTTTATTATTGACTAATTTGAACTTTCTGTATTTCATTTGGTGTTGTAATTTACCTATGTATCATATTGTGTTATAGATTTCAAGATTATTTATTCAATTAAATAGTTAACAGACAAAAAAATAAAAATTATGTCTTGGGGTTAGTTGTAACAAAATCTTGAGGCAAGTTGTAACATGTTACAAGTTGCCCCAATACTATTATTATGAAGTATGTTATTGCTGTATGTTATCTGTCATATTTTAATTATCTTATTTGTTGTTTTTTAGAATGAGAGAGTATAAAAGAAAGACAGAGCGGGCAACACAAAGCCAGGAGGTATACGAATTAGCTGCAGCTGAAGTTTTAGATAAAAAATGTAGTATTCGGAATGCAAGTAAGAATTTTGGTTTATGTCACGTATCTCTGTACAGATACATTAAGAAAAAGAAGAATAATGAAAATCCAAAAGTTGGTTATGTCAAGCCTAGGCAAGTATTCACAGAAGAAGAAGAGGTTAAAATGTCTTCATATATCCTCAAGTGCGCTGAAATATATTTTGGATTACTTCCGATGGAAATAAGGAAACTAGCTTACGAATGTGCTGTGCAACTTAGTGCTAAAAATATTCCCCCTTCTTGGCATCTAAATAAAAGTGCTGGTCCTGATTGGTTCCAAAATTTCATGCGCAGAAATCCTCACCTGTCATACTACATTTAATAGGACTAATGTTACAAGTTTCTTTGAAACATATCAACGCCTTTTCGAAAAATATGAATTTAGTGCTTCTCGAATATGGAACATAGATGAAACCGGAGTCACAACCGTTCAAAAACCAAAGAAAATTGTTGCTGCTCGTGGTCAAAAGCAAGTTGGCGCTATCACATCAGCTGAGAGAGGAACACTTGTAACACTTGCCTGTGCCGCCAACGCTGCAGGTAATTTTATTCCGCCAATGTTCATATTTCCTAGGCTTAAATACTCTGAAATGTTCATTCGCGGTGGACCTCCTGATTGCATCGGAGCTGGCAATTCTTCAGGGTGGATGACAGAAAAAGAATTTTGTATTTTTATGGACCATTTTATCAAACATTCGAGACCCACTAAAGAAGAGCCAGTTCTGTTGCTACTTGATAATCATTGCTCACATGTTAATATTGCAGTTGTCGAAAAAGCTAAGGAAAACAATGTTATCATGCTATCATTTCCCCCTCATTGCTCACACAATTTGCAACCTATGGACGTAGGAGTATATGGTCCATTCAAAAACTACGTTAATAGGGCCCAAACTGCGTGGATGCATAATAATCCGGGGAAAACGATGACAATATATGACATCCCGAAGGTCCCGAAGGTCATCCCGTAGTGAAGGAGTCTTTACCACTTGCCTTGAACCCTGCAAATATTATGAGTGGATTTAAAGCTTCTGGTATTTGGCCTTTAAATGCTGATATTTTTCAAGACAGTGACTATGCGCCCTCATTTGTGACCGACCGTCCAGATCCTGCTGGTCAATCAGCAAATGATGAAAATGTATCGTTGAATCTCCTAAATCCAGAACTGTTAGATTCGGTTCCTGAATTAGATATTAGCACGACAGAAATTATCCATCAAATTGAAACTGCAAATGAACCAACTCCTAGTTGCTCTGGTCAAAACCAATTTTCCCCATCGAAGATAAGACCTTTACCGAAGGCACCACCACGAAAAACAAATATGAACGGCAGGCGCAAAAGAAAGTCCGCTGTTTTGACAGATACACCTGAAAAAGAAGCTTTGAGAGTTGAACATGAAGAAAGAATTAAGAAAAAACAGAAAATAAATGATAAAGATAAACAAAAACAAAAAGGAAAAGGCAAAGGGAAGGGTAAAAAATCAGCAAATAATAAAAATACTGTAAAAAGAGTTAAGAAAAGGGTTTTTAGTTCAGATTCAGAATCTGATGACTGGTATTGTTTAGTTTGCTATGAAAATTATAGGCATTCAAAAGGTGATTGGGTAGAATGTATTGTATGTAAAATGTGGGCACATGTAGGATGTGTCACAGGCGACACTATTTCTTTTGTTTGTAGAAATTGTGACTCAGATGAAGACTAATTTATTAAATTTATTTATCTATTACGGAGACATATTAAAAGGCTGATTAATAATATGTAACGTTAAATAACTAAGTTAATTATAATTACGAGACTTCATAATTCAACTTACTGTGATTTTGAAGTGCCTTGTTGATATAATAAATATTAATGGTAGTATTTAAGTAAAAAAAAAGTTTATTTGTTGATCACTTCGAGAAAAGTTTAATTTTAGTTAATTATTTAATAAAAATATTCATGTTGAATAATTTTTTTATAAGAAGTACCTCATTATGTTTAATAAATACCTAATTGTTTGTTTATAAAAACCAAAATGTGAAGAGAATAAATAATTGAAGGTGTACATTTCTTAGTTTTATTGTTGTTACTACATGCCCCAATGGGTGTTACAACAAACCCCAGTACGGGGTAAATTGTAACACTGCCGTTTTTTTTTTTTAAAAAAAACTTTGCTAAAGATACCTGTAGATTTGTCATTTTTTCAATGAGAATTAATAGAAGGATAGTTAGAGTATCAATAAAAATTTAGCTAGTGATAATATAACACATACATCTTAAGATATATCGGTAATTAGTAAAATTGTTACAACAAGCCCCTCGCTCCCCTACTGAAGGGCCCTTAGGCTCATGCATACGACGTATGAGAAATCCAAAAAAAAGCGTTAGAATTCGTGCATAAGTTTACAAGTTCGAAATGAACCCGAAAGGACTAGGCACCCCCAAGCATTTTCATCCCACCCTCTTAAGGGTAAATTCTAAATAAAGGTGTAGGAACCTTATATTACATCTTACAACTTAAATTAAATTATATATTTTATAATTAATATAATAAACAAACATACATGCATATTAACCCGCCAGCGCCGTTGTGACGTATACGTCACGATGGTCGTTTCGGGGAAATGAAGCTCTGATGCTTCGGGATCAAAGTCCACGCGAGTGTTGGGCCCCTCTGTTCCTTCATGTGGTCTGCCCCTATCAGTCTATGTTGAAATGTCGTGGCGTGCCCACGTTTTCATTGTTTTTTTCGATCAAAAGTTTCCTCCCGTTTGCTAATGGATCATGACGACTGGTAAGTGATATAAATATTGTTATGATATTTTTTTATTAAATATAATTAATAAACCAGTCTTGCTAAATTTCTAAAGTAGCAATGCAATTTTAAAAAAAAAAGAAATAAATCTACTTTTGATTTAGCTAATGTAGAGACAGACTCTAAAACTGTAATGAAATGTCCGATAAAAAAAAGCACATTTTATGATATACCAATTCTTCTTTCAATTTCATTTTTATTATTATGTGTATATTTAGAATAATATTTCAATATAATTAAATGCGAGATTGTTCTCTATGATGATTTTAAATGATAAAAAATTATTGGTGAGATAATTGTATAATCAATATTATTTAATAAATGTAATTGTCAAAAATTGAGTAGAACATTAATTAATATTTTTCTAGAAAAGAGAATGTTTCTCTGGAATACAAAAGATCTAATATTCACTAATATCTTTGTAACATAGTATATCTAATTTCGATTAATAACTAATTAACTAAATTGTTATACTTTTATTATTACTTTGGATAGACACTATAGGATTATAATCAATGTATTTATAATTTTATGACATAATGTTCGTACCTCAAAATATTTTCTTTTATTATGATTCAAAATTTCTCAGATGATAAATTGTTTTAATTGGAAAAGACATTTTTTGTCTTCTGTTGTATTCGAGTTTACTCATGAAAAAAAAAAAAATTTTTGCTAAGTGTTATATTAATACCATTTCAATATAATGTAATTGTATATATAATAAGCCATACGAAGCACGTGAAGCAGCCAACATGCTGAAATTTTGAGTATGTCATTTTAATATTCATAATTTTTGTACTTATTTTTTTTTTTTACTGATAAAGATCAGTTTTAAATTATCGGTCAATTGTTTAATTTTCCGTTAATTGAGTTATTTTTTTAATTTTTAATTGAGTTAATTCATATATTTTGTATTTCTTCTTAAAAAAAAATCGAAAAACAAATTGGGATAAATTAGCTAATTTGTATTGTTAAAAATTCGAGTACTTTTTATATAATTATAATCTTAAAAAATCTGATAATACGAATAATTTTTAAAATCTTTTGAAGAATAAAAATATACGAATATTATTCTTTTCAAAGAAGTAAAAAATTTGGAGTATAAATATATTGTCACGAAAATATATAGAGTAATATTTCAATATCTAATAGTAAAAAAAATGATTAAAACAAATAAATAATAAAATACTCATCATTCACGTGAATTCTCGTAATTAATAATTCGAGCACGGTTCATATTTACATATTCTTCGAAATGTTAATCTTGCTTCCCATACATGGTGCAGCTTAAATTTCATAAAAACGTTGACGCGAAGTTTTACGAATGAGGTGTAGAATTTGTAAACTAATATGATATTGAAGATTCATATTAGAAGCTGATGCAATAATTTTTTTATACCATTGTTGTCTCGTGGCTTGCCTTTGCCATTATTTTTACATTTGTGTTGTTTTGATATATTTTTTTTATTACAAGGCTTTAGTGTTGGAATTGAAAAAAAAAAAATTTTTCATATTTAATTTTACTTAAAATAATCAAATAGTAAATAGTTAATATTGATAATTAAATTTTATTTGCTTATTATTATTTTAAAGGACAAAGTATATGAAAAAAAAAACACGGATAATGAAAAAAAAAATCACGATAATGGAATAACAACTAAATTTTGTCAATATTGAAGGAAATATATTATGTCGGATATAAAAGTACATAACAAAATTAAAGATTTATTAATATATATTAAATTATATTATAGAATGGAAATTGTAAGGCATGGTAGAGTGATGGCGTACATTTACGTTATTCTGTGAGAGTGGTACGATTATGTAGATGGTATGGTATGAGTTATTGTTTTGGAAAATGTGCCTTTAAACTTTAGCTTGGCTATTTGTAGTCGGATAGATCAACCGATGAATAATCGTGGACAAGTTAAATTTCCTTGGTTCATATAGAATGTTGCGCATGATAATTTATCGAAATAAAAATATATATGTAGCTAAGTGCTACTACAATTGCAAATATATAGGTGCTGGTTGTATTACTTATTGTATTGTGCGCGAAACGCCAATGTGAGGTATGTGACACTGCAGTCCTAAATAAAATAAAAAATAGAGCTATAGAAATGCTGTAATGTAAAGAAGAAGTAAGTTTTAGTATGGTTATAAAAGAGGAAGATTTTTAAAAAGTCTAAGGAAAGAATGGTTTTTAAGAGTATGGATATAGAAAGTTTTTAAATGTAAGATAAGGTGTGTGAATATTAATGTAAGGAATTATTAACTACGTCGATTAAATTCGCTAGTTGTCTGTATGAGTGTATGAAATTGGCTATCGGATATTAGCTTAGCTATGTTTTGGGCCCTAACGTTAGTTATTCTAATATATCGATATGCTTCATTGTAAGATGATGGAAAAAGGAATGTTATGGTTATTTAATTTTTTTAAAGAGAATATAAATAAAAAAAAATGTACCGTCACATTTCTTGATCATGTTATACGCGAGTTCGTCTGCGTGAAAGATTGTGCACAAAGGGTACTAATAAATGAATAAAAAAGTGGTTAACCAAATAATCGTCGTCGTCGTCGTTTTTATATGACGTTATAAACCGTAATTGCAAATTATTGCACGACAGGATGTCGAACCAAGATTACTATTCCCGCCAAAGCGGAAGAACTCAGCCAGTACAGCGTGGACAGCCCGCTAGTGGCCAGAGAGGAGGCAGCCGAAGCCAGAGAAGAGCATACGAATACCAACAAAGAAGGAATTTCGATACCGATTGGAATGCGGTTCGCGAATTCGAAGAAAGACCCGTGCAATCACGTGGTCCCACGCAACGTAGCATCTCTTGGAAAGGCAAGAAACCTGAGAAGTAAAATACCTCAGCTCCGGAAAATCATACAGCTTTGTCGCAAAAACAGAAACACCTCCAAGCGACGAGCCTTTATACGATTTAGGTCCTCACGGAAGTTCAATTCCCGTACAAGAAATTTATTCACAAAATTTTGAATTCGCAGGCTACCACACTACATTGTAGAGAAGTTATTAAATACTTCGTGCATATTCTTCTTATGTAATTGGAGTAGAGATGTAAACAAAATTCTCTCTGGTGCGATTACAAATTATGACCAGCAAGATTTATTAAAATGTTTAGCATTTAAATATAAAAGTTTAAGAAAAGAACATAAAAGTTCCAAAAAGAAACCTTGTTTTATTCTTTTATAATCTTCGGCTTTATTTGCCTTTATTGTATGTATTATCACATAGTTTATCCTAATTATTACAAGGTCATGTACATAATTATGCAACAATCAATTATTTAAGTAATTTAAGTTGCATATTTATATGATCTAGTAATAATTAGGATAAACTATGATACTATAGAATGTGCTATAGAAAAGGGTATACATATTATGGTTATATATATTTTAGTTGTACAACTTCCCGATAGATGGCGTTGTATACAAGAGAGTTGAGTTACCACTCTATAGCAGTATATATTATATAATGTACTCTGTGTGTTGCATCTACTTCCACCACAAATAACTTAGACAGTGTAGAAGATTCAGACGAAGAACAGATCTTGAATTCTGAACTCAGCTTGCTGGACGTTCCCTGCCATGAACGAGAAAGTTGAAAGTTAAGTTCAAAAAGAGGTAGAAAGAATCTTATAACACCTAAACTAGTTGCAGCTGTAGATCGATGCCTGTTAAGCATTAGAGATTCCGTTTACATCTTAATGCGGTGGGAGAAGCGCTTGGTCTAAGCAGCGATGATTTCTGTATTAACAAATCCTCGATTCAGCGAATTCGTACTGAAACTAGAAAATCAAGGGCAGAATCAATAAAATCTAACTTTCAAAACAATATACCCGACATAGTCACAGTCCATTGGGATGGAAAACTATTACCGGGGTTGGATGTACGGAGTTCAAAAGAAGAACGCTTGCCAGTTATAGCTTCATTTGACGATATAGAGCAGCTTCTTGCAGTGCCGAAACTAGAAAGTTCTTCTGGAAAACATCAAGCGAAGGCTGTATCAGCAGCTCTCTTTGACTGGAACCTTTATGATAAAGTGCAAATAATGTGCTGCGACACAACAGCCTCCAATATGGGCCGTTTCAATGGAGCTTGTGCTATTTTGGAGCAAACTTTAGGAAGAGAATTGTTGCTTTTCGTCAGTCGTCATCATGTTTATGAATTGGTCCTAAAAGCTGTCCTTGAAACCAAGATTAAGCAAATTACTAGTAGCCCAGATATTCCGATGTTCAAAAAGTTCCAAGAAAATTAGAAAAACATTGATTGTACTAAAGTTGAACCATCTCTTAATTTCGTAAAAGCACGGGTTGCCGAGACAGACATTCAAGCGTTTATTACTATACTATTTTATAAGGCAGAATTAGATAAAGGTTTTGTAAGAGATGATTACCGCGAATTGGTCGAACTGTGCGTAATGTTTTTAGGAGGAGACACAGAGGAAAAATTAAAGCTAAGGCCCCCCGGAGCTATACATCAGGCACGCTGGATGGCAAGAGCGATCTATTTTTTAAAAATATGTTTACTTCAGTCACAATGCAGAGTAACTGCGAAGGACAAAAAGACTCTACAAGATGTTTGCTTATTTCTCGTGACATTGTATGTTAAACCTTGGCTCGAATGTACAGTGGCGACCAAAGCACCTAATCAAGATTTGCGCTTCTTGAAGATGTTAAAAGAGTATGAAAAAGTTGACGCGACAATTTCTAAAGCTTCTATAAGCAAGTTCAGCCATCACTTGTGGTATTTCTGTGAAGAGACAGTCATTCTATCACTATTTGATGATGAAGTTGACAACCAAACTAAGCAGAAGATGATTGCCAACTTTAACAGAGACAAAAGCTCAGATTTTAGCAAACGCTATGACCCGTCAAAGGAAGAACTGACTCAAAAGTTTGGTAAGTTAAATTGACTTTTTGTTGGATTTCAATTTCAATGTCCAATACTTATTTATTTATTTTCAAAATTGTTGTTGATGATTATTTGTTATTTAACTTATTTTTCTTTACTTTTTAGACAAAGCACTGGATGATTTCGTATAGGAAAAGAGCAAACAATTTTTATAACGACTGCTATCTAAAGGAAGATGTATCTTCTTGGAATAACAATGCTGCTTTTCTGGAGGCTAAAAAAAGAATAAGTTATTTGAGAGTTGTAAATGATACTGCTGAAAGGGCTGTTAAATTAATGCAAGATTTTAACGGACTTATCACGGCTAAAGAAGAACAAAACCAGTTCTTGCAGCGCTGTGTCCAGGAACATCGAAAATTGTATCCAGACTGTAAAAAAACTACTCTAAAAAGAAGTTACCCTGAATGATTCTTATTTCTTTATGTTTTTAATTAAAGATTAATGTTCATCTAATTTATTATTTCATTTTATTCACTTAATTCATTGCATTTATAGTGAAATTATAGCAGACTGAAATTTTAGGACAAAACACGTTTTTTACTAAACTTTGAAGCTCGGTCGGCACTGGTTGCAATTATGCTAGATTGATAAAATTTTATATTTCAGTATATTATAGCATTAGTAAAAATTATAGAGGGTATGCATTTCGAAATTCAAAAAAATTTTTTTTGTCATACAAGGGACACCCTAATGTTCACTGACAGGTTTTTCATATCGATTTTTTATTTATTCTGGTAAAGATAAAGAATATCGTTTGCCTAATGAGATATAGAAGTTGTGTCACACACAATCATAAAACTTGCAAGAATAATTTCCCGAAATTTGTAATCACATTTCTATATATATAGCCCTTGATGTACTATTTTGCCAAGGATGTAATTCAATGTGTAGGCACTGTGCAAAGAAACCGATTCGGTAATACAGCACTGTATGCTGACTTCTATTGTACATAATAATTGATAGATTGAAAATGATAGTGTGTATGTACATACATGCATAAAAGTAATAAAAATTATTTTCAAGTGATTCTAAGCTCCTCAACCTCCCTGGCTCATGACACCAATTCTCAATGCAGTTCCATCTTCTAGAGAAGAGTTATATACACAAAGACACACATAAGCACGAAACTGTATAGAGCGATGCTTTGGTTTACTTAAAGCAAGATGGAAATGTTTGTTGAGACATAGATTAAAATAAATTGTTGCTTTCAAGCACCAACATAAGTATTCAGAATCTACATTCATCGATACAGCAACGAAGACCAGATTTAACTTTATTTTATTTTATCCTTTTCCAAGATTTCCCTTCAGAGGCAATCGAAGACCCCTAGGTAAAATAAAAAATGGCTGAATTAGATAACGATCTAAAGGCCCTTAATTTATTACCTAAATTTTAATGGAAATCCAAAAATTTTACCCAGATTTATTAAATTAGCGGATCAAATAGTCCAAGAATTTGTATATAACAATCCTGACAGTAATTTACTTAATATCGCTGTGGTAAATGGCATTTTGAATAAAGAAATAGGTTCAGCGGCCCGTTTAATCGACACCAGTGGCATTCCATTAGACTGTAGTGGCATCTTTAAGTCGCATATTAAGAATTTTTCAGATCAACGGGATGAAACTACACTGTACAATGATCTCCCTCTCTTAACACAAGAATCAAATACACATTAGAATTTTATGAACGCTCTTAAAATTTATTTAGGAAATTTTTTGAAGCTAAAAGAGTTTCATATCAAAAATTAAACCTACAAGCCTTTTTAAGAGGATCTGAGGGCCCTTAGGCTCACGCATACGATATATGAGAAACCGTAGAAAAAGCGTTAGAATTCGTGCATGACAAGCTTAATACAATATATTTACAGGCTCGAAAGGACTAGGCACCCCCAAGCATTTTCATCCCACCCTCTTAAGGTAAATTCTAAATAAAGCTAAATTCTATAAATTCTATGTTGGCACTGAATCAGTGGATACTATAACTCGCTAGGAAAAAAATCTGAAGGCCAATGTTCAAGTGTCATGTCCTTGGGTCATAAAGGAATATAATCATATACACATGGGCGGCGTTGATTTGATGGATAGCTTCATTGGTCGATATTACATCCGCATAAAGTCGAGAAAGTTGACAACGAGGCTCTCCTACCACTTGTAACACTTGATTGGCCTAAATGCTTGTGTACTATACAAAATACACAGTGGTAAACACAGTGAAAGGAAAACTTCAGAAGAATATTATGAAGAAAGCAGATTTTAGAACTGAGCTTGCCGATGCTTTAGACCTTTGACAGGTGTAGGGGAGAGTGGGGGAATGGGAGCTAGCGGGTAGTGAGAGCCACTAAAATTTACACAGACAGGAACGTGCAAGTCGCGCGAAATTGACAGGAATGGCTTCGAGAACGTTCGGTCATATCACGTGATCGCCGCCGGCCTGCTCAGCAGCACGCGCATAGCAGTGGCAAGAGGAAGTGTGTTTGGAGTGATCTCGTTACAAAAAACAGTGAAATCTCTCAAACGAAGTGAGTACCTAAACTTCAATTATTCTGTCGTATTTTACATCTATATTATACATTATTTAATCAATTTTATGATAAGATTAAAGGTTAAATTTATGTAGGTAAGTTTTTTAGATTATTTACGTTATTTTGAGATGGTCAACCTCCGGGTATTGGGAGCTAGGCTCGCTCCCATTACCCCGCCATGGCTCTTATTACCCCTTACAAGTGGCAAAATTCAAATGTAATAATATTGTTTATTTATTTTTTTAGATGCCAAGAAGTAGAAAGCGGACGACTTCAAAGGCTAGTTGGACATCGGTTACGTTGGAGTCTGCAATAAACACTATAAAAAATGAAGGAATATCGGTTAATAAAGCGGCACAACAATATCAAATACCTTACAGCACACTGAAGAAACGGTACAGGTTAGCAATTACTGATGACAGTTCTTACAGTCGTTCTCCGACGCTCGGTAGGAAACCTGTGTTCACTAGTGAACAGGAACAGATACTTGTTAAGCATATACTCGATATGTCTAACATATTTTACGGTTTAACAAGCATTCAACTGCGAAAAATATGCTACAATATGGCTGTGAACTACGGTCTCGATAACAGATTTGATACTGAAAAAAAGTGCTGGGAAAGATTGGTTGTACGGATTCATGAATCGACATCCAGAACTTAGTATAAGAAAGCCAGAAGCGACCAGTATTAATAGAATTTTGGGCTTTAATAAGACTGAAGTCACTCGTTTTTTTAGCAATTTGGAATCTGTAATGACAAAATTTAATTTTGAGGCGCAAAACATATTCAATATGGACGAAACAGGATTTTCTACAGTCCATGAGCCAGACAATATAATTGCTCTTAAAGGACGTAAGCGTGTTGGTGCAGCGACTTCATGGGAGAGAGGCAAAAATGTTACAACAATTTGTGCAATGAGTGCTACAGGCATTTATGTGCCTCCTTTATTCATTTTTCCACGGCAAAGGCACTCTCCACAGCTAGAACGCGATGGGCCACCAGGAGCTGTATATACTTGTTCAAAAAATGGGTGGACTAATGAGCAAATATTCATAACATGGCTTGAACATTTCATCAAGTTTACAAATCCTACTGAAGAAAAACGGATTTTGCCCATTATGGACAATCATAATAGTCATGCTACATTAGAAGCCTATGAAATGGCCAAAAATAATTATATAACTATGTTAAGTATTCCTCCACATTCGTCACATCGTCTACAACCTTTAGATGTGACGTTTTTTGGTCCACTAAAAGCAGCTTACAGAAGGGAATGCGATATGTACATGAAATCTAGAAACATGATTAAAATAACTCCATACGAAATAGCTGGCTTATTCAATAAAGCTTACTCAAAGATAGCATCTCTAGACAAAGGAATATCTGGCTTTAAAACTACTGGAATATTTCCTATGGACCCATCTGTATTTTCTGATGAAGATTTTTTTCCTCTTGATCAGAATGAAAATAATGACATCGTACGTAATAACGTAATAAATCCCAGTAGACTTTCGCAAACAATTGCTACAGTTACTTCCCAAACAGCGACTTCCGCTCAGAAGCCGCTGCAGGTGTCCACCTCCCCTCAACGACATTACAGGGACCAATCATCACAACATGATGTACAGAGAAGAGATTCTCCACAACCTTCTACAAGTTTTGCCCATATCTTAAATATTGTAAGTCCTCCTCCAAATATGTTAACAAAACCAAGAAAAAGTAGTAGAAACAAACAACATTCAGAAGTTTTGACTAGCACTCCTATGAAAGAAGTTTTTGAGGAGAAGAAGGAGAAAAAGAATAAAAGAGAGAAGAAAATAAATAAACCAAAGAAAATACAAATAAGTAAATCTAAGAATAAGATACAGTTTAAAAATAAATTATCTCAAAAAAAAATACACAAAGTAACTAGAAATTTGTTCCAAAACAGCACTACTGATGAATCATCAATGGATGAAAAAAATATTTGTGATGATGATTCTGAATACTCTGAGGAGGAAAATGTATGCATGATATGTAACGATGTTGGTAAAAATGAAGAATTATGGTATCGTTGTAGAGCTTGTGGCAAATGGGCCCATTCTGAGTGTTCAGGTTACGATCACCCTGAGGATTACGAGGTGTGTTCAAAAAGTATCGCGAATTTTGAATTTTCGCGGGTTACGTATATTCGAATTTCAATTTTTTTGTGGCGTTATGTTGGTACTCATGTCTCTCACTTATGCCGACAACCTCGGCCATTTTGAATGTTCACTTAATTGTTGACAGCTGCTTTGCTTGCACGTGTTTTGGATCGTCTTCGATTTTTACCCATTCAAAAAAATGGATCAAAGAACGTGTATCAAATTTTGTGTGAAAAACGAAATTAAGTGCGCGGATGCATTCCGAATGTTGACTGTGGCATACGGAGAAGCTACCTTGGACCGAAGCAACGTTTATCGGTGGTACAAAATGTTCTCAGAAGGCCGAGAAGATGTGAACGACGAAGAGCGTGCCGGACGCCCGAGCACTTCAACAACAGACGAAAAAATTAATGAAGTGGAGAAAATGGTATTGGCCAATCGTCGAATCACCATTAGAGAAGTTGCTGAGGACCTAGACATATCGATTGGCTCGTGCCATTCGATTTTTATCAATGATTTGGGCATGAGACGGGTCGCCGCGAAATTCGTACCAAAATTGCTCAATTGCGACCAAAAACAGCATCGCATGAACATTGCTAATGAGATGTTGGACTCTGTCCGCGACGACCCAAATTTGCTCCAGAGGGTCATAACTGGTGACGAATCGTGGGTTTATGGTTATGACGTGGAAACCAAAGCTCAATCATCTCAATGGAAGCTGCCGCACGAACCAAGACCGAAAAAAGCGCGCCAAGTTCGGTCGAATGTGAAAGTTTTGCTGACAGTTTTCTTCGATTGCAGGGGCGTGGTGCATCATGAGTTCTTGCCACAGGGTAGAACGGTCAATAAGGTTTATTACCTGCAAGTTATGCGCAATTTGCGCGAAGCAATCCGCCAGAAACGCCCGGTTTTGTGGAAGAACAAAAATTGGCTTTTGCACCACGATAACGCCCCTGCTCACACATCGTTGCTTGTGCGCGACTTTTTGGCCAAAAACAACACACTAATGATGCCGCAGCCACCGTATTCCCCAGATCTGGCCCCCTGTGACTTTTTCTTGTTCCCTAAACTGAAGATGCCCATGAAAGGACGACGTTATGGTACACTTGACGAGATAAAGACGGCATCGAAGGAGGAGCTGAACAAGATAAAAAAAAATGATTTTTTGAAGTGCTTCGAAGATTGGAAAAACCGTTGGCACAAGTGTATAATATCTCATGGGGATTACTTTGAAGGGGACAAAATAGATATTCATGAATAAATAAATAATTTTTGAAAAAACACAAAATTCGCGATACTTTTTGAACACACCTCGTATATTTGCAATTTTTGTTTAGATCCTTAAAATACCTTTTGCATTTTTTTCATTGAATATGTTTGTTTTAGTTTATAGTTTGTTGATTACTTTTAAGCTTTGGATTGTTTAATTCCTGTTAAATGGGTAAAAAATGGTTTAAATTTTGTTAAGAATTATTTCATGGCTCTCATTTCACATATGAAGGCTTTTTGGCTCTCGTTACCCGATGCGTGGGGTAATGGGAGCGAAAGTAAGATTTATAAAAAAGGTGATTTTACATATCTAAGGATATATTTTTCAAATGTTACTTGGCAATTATTGAAAGACGAATAACTTAAAGACTGATTAGTGTCTATAAATATCTATGATTATAACATAAACTGTTTTTTTTTACTTTTCCTTACATAGCTCCAATTCCCCCATTCTCCCCTACAAGTACTACCCTTTCGCACGTGCGATGTGATTGTATTGGTTGTGAAAAGATATTTATGTTGTATTGTAGAAAATTTACCTCATGGTTAATTAAAAAGTGTAGTGTCGTTATGCAATAGTAAAAACAATCAGTGTCTTGCATTATTTCATTTATAGGTATTACATAGATCAAATCTGAATTCTTTATGACCTTAATACCTGAAGTATCAAAATTCATACCTGGTTTTTATTCTAAATAAGTATGTAAAATAAATATTGTTATTTTTTAGCTACTTTTCCCTTCATCCTAGACTTGAGGGTCTAGACAAAGGAAAAATACAGTAATATTAAAAAAAATCACTTCCGTAAATCAGCAAACAACGCAGCAAACATGAAAGCGGCTGTACGATTAATCAATTATGAACATTTGTCATGCTTATACTCTTTTATTGGTTGTAAGTGCAGGTCACAAGAGCTGTAGACTTGGAAATCTAAAAAAAAAAATAGAAGCTATTATGGATCATTACCATAAGAGTCCTGCAGGTGGATGTAAACATGCTATTGCATTTTTATTTAGATATGTCTAAATGTAAACTTCAGGATCCTGTACCAAATAAAAGTATATTATTAAAATTTGTAGATGAATGACAGAAAAAAAATTGTTAACTGTCAATTTTTAAAGCATACTGAGAATTTTGTAGACAATAGATCAATATTATCATTACATCATTTGTTATCCACATATAATGATACAAATTGCAAAGGCTTTTTTTAAAAGAAATTCAATGATGATAATATACAAAATATAGAAATTAGGACTAGATATCAAAGTAATAGTAATTTATGGTTTGAGCTTCGATATGGAAGAATAACAGCATCAAAGTGCTACGAAATCAGTCGCTATGAAATATTCAACAGCTCTCTGCTTGCATAAATTTTTGGTGCGAGAGTTATTTTAATTAATGATGAAACGGGGCTAAAAGTTAGAAGAGAAAGTTAGAGCGGTAGTAGAAGAGAAATTAGGTGTCAAATTCACAAAATGTGGCCTTTTTATATCAAAAGAGTATCCTATGATTGCTGCATTACCGGATGGCATATGTAGACAAAAAGGTGTCCTTGAAAATAAATACCAAAATGATTGATGATTAAAATAAAAATTTGCACTGTAAGTAAGAAATACTTTGTGCATTTACGACTTCAAATGTTTTGTGCGAAAGAAAATATTTGTTTCTTTTTGTCTTGCAAGCAGTAACTTTGAAAATGACATAAAAGTGACTATAGTAACTATTCATTATGATGATAAATATGTAAGAGAAATTATCTGAAGGCGTAGCACTGTTGCTTGTCGATATCAACTAAATCAACTGCTAATATAAAAGGTTTCAAAGATACCATGTTTTTCACTTGTACAAAAAGTAAATAAATCATATACAGCGCAGGATTACTTTCGTTGATAATTAATGGATTATTTCGTAGTTGTACGCTATTATTTTATAAATAATAATAATTATTTTTTATTATTACTTATTTCATTACATACATAATTTGTTTTTTATTCTAGCTGCAGTCCGACAAAAATTTCACAAAAATCAAGAAATTATTCCTGGTAGCAAATTGCATCAAGCATTATCGTCAGTGCTGAATAATGCTAAAGATTGGGATGGCCACAGACTCTCTAGAATGAAAAAACTAAGAACTAAAAAAGATAAATAAAAAACATTTTTATCTTATTATTATGTTAACTATTTTTTTTTTTTACTGTGTTTATATTTTGTCGAAAAAATTTAATAAAAATTAATTATTTGGTTAAAAACATATGAGTTGATAAATATCAAACACAAATAAGTCCATCATATAAAAAAAATATTTTTTTTATGTCTACTTAAAGTAAACTAAAATCTAACATTCTGAAATGTTTCAATTTCCAATATGTCCTTGTAGTTTCTAAGACATTCGCCAGTAAAATCATCATTATTTTTCAAAATGTAATATGTCCATAAAAGCATTTACAACAAAAACGAATATGTAAAAATGGCGCTCAGTAGTGTGTGTATCATTACCGACACAGTGCACGCTCTGCGATTTAAATTAATTTAAATTAGATTAAAACGGTAAAAATGGATACAAACATAAAGAATGTGGAGCTTGATAAAGCCAGGAAACGAAATAACATAAAGACGCAGAGAAAAAAGACAGAGAAGAAGCAAAAATTGTAAGTCAAACTTAATTATTACGTTAATTTAAACAGCCATTTTTTGAATTATTGCAGGGCTGCCATTAACACTAGTTATTATATATATTGACTTATAAAATATTGACGTAGTTTGTTTTCTATGATAATAATATTTCAAGTATGTTGTTAAAACTAAACTAAAAGAAATATTCGTAGGCTACAAATGTTTTTTTTTTATTATTATTATTTACTAAGCCAGCGCTGAGTTAGGTATAATATATTGACGTTTTAACTTGATTTAAAATCAAACAAGGGTGTCAGTTTGAAATGTACATTGTACATTTGTCCGCGATTAACTCGCGTTTGGCTGAACCGATTTCGATGCGGTTTTCAGAAACGTATTAGTTACACTTAGAAACAAGTTTTGGTCTTTGAAATGACATCATACAAAGGTTATTATTAATGAGGTGAGGTGTGAGCCAAGAGGCGAGTTGCGAGCGGTGCGAGCGCACCGTTTACATACTCGTTTTGAGCCTCGCCTCGCGCGTTCGTCTCACCACTCGCACGCATATGTAAACGAGGCATTGTGTATGTGTGTTTATCCGCAGTTATCAGGCGTTTGGCTGAACAGGTTTTGATGCAGTTTTCAATTTTAAAGATTTTGGTAGGTCACTTACACGAGTTTTGTATAGGTTTGATAAAATGAAATGCCAATAGTATCTATTTTCTTTTTCAGATATTCAGTCGTTGGTCTACCTAAAAAGCCAACATGCAAACATAACTCCAAATCTCTTAAATGTCTTTCGCTAGCTAATCTGGACCTTTTTTATTTCCATAAAAGACTGTTTGTCACTTATTCTAAGATTGAACAAGATAATTACAAACTTAAGCACATTGTCGTCTCAAAAGTCAAACGTTTTCGGCCTAGAAAGGGGAGTAAAAATCCCAGGGCATTTAATGTAAAATTTTACATACCAAAATACAAAACTAACGAACTTATTCCTGTTTGCAAAAAAACTTTCCTGTTGGCGTCACGTTTGAAATCTTCTAGGATTAATGGAGTAGCAAGAAGACATTTCCAAACTGGAAGTATGGCCAAAGAAAATAGAGGAGGAGACAGAAAACACTTCAGTTTCTCCTCTAGAAAAGAAGCTGTGGAAAAATTTATTAAAAGTTTTACTCCTTTAGAGAGTCACTATTGCAGAGATCAGATAAAGGTGCGTCAATACCTTCATCCGGACTTAAACATTAAAAAAATGTATCAAATGTACGAAGATCAAGTTTTGCCTGGATATAGTGTAACACAAGGTTTTATTAGAAAAATATTTAACACAAGGTTTAATATTGGATTCGGTAGTCCAAAAACGGATGTATGTTCAACATGCCTTCAACTGAATGAAATATTAAAATTGAGAAGTCACAAATTAAAAAATAAGAATTTATCACTCAACAAAGAATCCACAAACTGAGGGCTAAACAGTTTTATAAAATGTTGCAGGAAGAACTGCCTGGTCTTCTTATAATTTCATTTGACTGCGAGAAAAATCTTCCTCTACCCAAAATACCAGACCAGGCCACATACTACTCCAGACAACTATATTTATATAATTTTACAATAGTTATCGGTAGTTCGCGGGCATCCATGACTCCTCAAAATATTCACGCATATATTTGGACTGAAGACCAGGCAGCTAAAGGTTCAAATGAGATCTGTTCAGCATTGTATCATTGTATGAACTCATTAGACCTGTCTGGAATCGAAAAAATAAGGCTAGTGTCCGACGGCTGTGGTGGCCAAAATAAAAATTCTATGGTTATATGTATGATTATGAAATGGCTGTCAGAAAAACCATCAAGGTTGAAATGATATTTCCTGTAACAGGACACTCGTTCTTGCCGGCTGATAGAGTGTTTGCCATAAATGAAAGAGTGATAAAGAAACGAGAGAGTATAATTAAACCGAATGATTATGAAATTATAATTGGTGAACATGCAACGATTCACAAACTGGCGGCGGAAATACCTATATATGACTGGAAAGACAAAAGCAAAGATTTTCTAAAAAATACTCAAAGTTGGCATTTCCAAATCAGTAAGTGCAAAAGAATTATATTTCAGAAAGGGAACCGTAACACAGTCCATGTTCGCGGTGAAGTTTCTTATAGAAATGATATTTGCTCGTACAAATCTTTGACAAAGCGCGGTAAAAGATTAAACGAACTAAGTTTGGATATAGTACCAGCTGGCGTTCCCGTTAAACCTGCCAAATTAAAAGATGTAAAAAACCTTTTAACGAAACACTATGGAGACGAGTGGGAGAATAACGAAAACCTGGGTTACTACAAAAATATTTTTACCAGACTTGACACTAGAGCTACGACCTATGATTCAGATGATAATGAAAGTCTTGTAGATCCCGGCGATTTAGAAAATGAAGAAATTACTGATTTTGTTTAACAAAAATTTATTGATTGATTTGATATTACTTATTTTTATTAAAAAAAAATATATATTGTGTATTACAAAAATATGTGATTTAAAATAACATTTGATACCATTGTCGCATGTTTTTTTATTTCTTGTCAGCCATGTCAGACAATATTGCGATCAAATTCAAGTCATTTTAACATAAAAATCCTATAAGCATCAGTGACAACCCTAAGCCGTGGCGCCATTATGACATCATGAATAATTTTAATCAAATTCTAATATGTCCATTCATAACTTTTTTTCAAAAACAAATAAGTCCATTGGTTCAGTTCAAATCCTAATATGTCCAAACCTGTTTTAATAGTTTTGATGTCATTTATGCGTTATTAGTTATATTTTTATGTAGTCAGGGGTAATTATTATAAAATTAAGCTAGATTAAACATTAACATATACAGGATAACATTGACAGCATCTGCAAAAAGATAATTTGGTCTACCGCCTTTTCACTTATGAAGGACTTATTTGCGTTTGATATTTATCAACACTTATAATTATTAATAATATAATAATAAATATAAGAATCAATCGATTTTTTTTTATCAAACATTTTTTTTGAGACAAAACATTCCCGTTTTTTAAAGGAACCGGACCAGGCATACCTGATTTGGATTAGCCAAGATATACAACCCAGATGATAGATTTGGACTCACGAAAAAATTTGTAGTCGGTAGTAAGCTAGTAATTTTGAATATTAAACTGAAATGTCAGCTGTTAAATAAAAAAAAGGACCGAATTATGGAAGTTTAATCTTATCTGTATAAACCATTGTGCGAAATTGAATTTCTATGTTACTTTTACCGTTATAATCATACTTGAGTGTACCGACAATAATGAACAACAGTTTAATCAGCATACAAGTTCCGAGAATGTCGTTGGAATGAAACTCAATGTTAGCAGCAGTCGTGCAAAACTTAGCCGAGAAAATCAAGAGCATGTGTTTTACTCATGTAAAAATAAAGCTTTTGACGAATGGGAACTTAAACAAAGGCTATGCAAAACGACTGAGGGGATTGAAATTCAGTGCAACAGAAAGTTCAGACTTTTAACAAAATTGGTATTTCAGTGATCGCAATGATCAAAACAATACAAATTGCAAAAAGATAATATCGCCAACAATCCATAACAATATATCTATCCATCAACAATTAGGAACCAACGGAATAAATATTCGGAAAACAGAGTAACAAAAATACCGGGAAAACAATGATAATGTACAGTTTAGTTGACCTGCACTACAATTAAACGAAATTAAAATGACTAACGTCAACACTGTCATTCAATTTTTCAAGTCTAATACACACTGAATGTTTCATGGACGAATGCAAAATAACAGAAACCAATTGAAACAACGGAATGTTTCATGGACGAATGCAAAATAACAGAAACCAATTGAAACAACGGAAACTAAAAGGTAAAAGCTCAGGCGGGTCGAATTTGACAATCTGTAGCGGCCATGTTGTTGTTGGCCGCATCTGTCAAATGTTGTTGGTACAGCACAGATAGCACAGGAAAAGAAATTTATTGTTGTATAATGAGCAAGAACAGGTTCGAAACATTGCTGAATTGCCTTCGATTTGATGATGCAAGCACCAGAGATGAACGCCAGAGCACTGATAAAGCTGCACCTATATCTCAGTTGTTTGATAAGCTGATACAAAACCTCAAAGTTTGTTCAGTTGGCAGTTACCTACACTTGTATTGATGAGATGTTGGTAGCTTTTCGTGGGAGGTGCAGCTTCAAAATGTACATGTTGAAAAGCCCAAAAAATATGGGTTAAAACCCACAGAAATGTCTGACTGATAACTGGTTTACTTCAGTGGGGCTAATAAACATCCTAAAGCAAACACAGCTGACACTTGTGGGTACCCTTGGATTCACATCAGATGCAACATTGCTATTTTTAGTACCAAAGAAAAATAAATCCGTCCTTGTTCTCTCCAGCATGCATCACTCGCCAACAATCGATCCAAAAAACAAAAGCCAGAAATGATTACTTTCTCTAATAGCACCAAAGGTGGCATCGATACATTAGATCAAAAATGTGCCATTTACTCAACTTCTCGACGCACAGAGCGCTTGCCAATGGCGGTCTTTTACAGAATGCTGGATATATCTGCAGCAAATGCATACATCATCAGCAGCATAAACCAATCTTAAGAATGCTATTCGCCGGGTTCTCAAAATAGATGAAGAACCAAGAACATCTTCGGCAGACAACTCTGACAAATTAGAAACACGCAAAACTTGCTCAACGTGTGACCCAAAAAAGAAACGTAAAACATTCCATTTGTGTTTTCAGTGCAAAAATCCAATTTGCGTTGAGTGTTCTCAAAAAATGTATATAACTGCCGCGAGAAATTGTAAACGTTAGTGTGCTGTAATTTTGTAATGATTGTGATTTGATTGTGTCAATGATAGTTTTATACAGGGTGGGACAAGAATTCGTTAACATTTGAATCTAATACCCTACGCAAGTAAATGCCGCGCGGGGCGCGGGGAGGGGTCTTGTCATTGTCTTGTCAGCTCGTTTCTCGGAAATTTAGTCGCAATGGATCGCTTCACGAGGCTGCAGCGCGCTTACTGTGTGAAACAATTTTATTTAAACAACAATTCGCTTATTATTGTGACACGCTTATTTCTTGTTGAATATGATTTACACGACTTAAGTCAGTGTCCGAGTGGTCCTTTAATAAAGAAATGGGTGAAGAAGTTCGAAGAGACGGGATCTACACTAAATTCAAACCGGCGGCCCACGGACTTGTCGGAGCGAAGAGAACGTACAGCAAGTTTCTGCTTCTGTTCGACGTGATCCAGGTTCATCGACGCGCAAACGTTTGGCTGAATTAAGATTATCCCGTTCATCGTTACGCCAGTATTTTGAAGTTAGATTTGAAATTGGATCCGTATAAGATCCAATTGGTGCAGGAACTAAAACCTAATGATTTAAATTTACGCAAGTCCTATGCTGAAACAATGTTAGATCGATTCAGTAATTTTGAGAACCTCTTATTTTCTGACAAAGCCCATTTTCAACTTAACGGACATGTAAACAAACAGAATTGCAGATATTAGAGCAGTGACAATCCTAAAGTTAAGCACGAAAGGCCACTTCATTCTCCAAAGATAACTGTATGAGCTGCAATTTCAGTGGTTTCAACAAGATGGAGCCACTTGTCACACATCCAACGAGTCCCTGCCGGTGGTTAAAGAAATGTTTCTGAAAAGGCTGATTTCCAGACGAGGTGAAATTCCATGGCCACCCAGAAGTCCAGATCTATCCCCAGCTGACTTCTTTTTATAGGGTTATTTAAAGAGTCATGTCTACATCGATAAACCAAATACACTACCTCAACTAAAAGAAAAAATCAGCGAAGAGATATCGACGATCTCACGGTCTCTGTGCGAACGAGTATTCGAAAATTTCGTTACTCGCTTAGAAGTGTAAAAATCGAAATGGTGGTCATTTAAATGATATAATTTTTAAAAAATAATTTCCAACTAATTAGCTTTCTTTTAATAAAACAATTTTTAAAATATGTCAAATAGTTGTTTTTAAATGATTTTTTCAAATGTTAACTAATTCATGGCCCATCCTGTATAAGAGGTTATATACGAGGGTGGGTCAATAAGTCCTTAGAAAATCCAACAGATATCGCGACCTGTACTGTAATCGGTCTGTTTTCATGCAGCAGCACTATCAACTAGGTATTGTGTCAAAGTTCAGCCGGATTGGTTTAGTTGTTATGTGTTTCTCGTGCATTGAAGACAAAAAAAATTGCTTGTTTACAAAAATGGAGAAAATTGAGTTTAGATCTGTTATTAAACATTTTTATTTCAAAGGCTTAACAGCAAAGGAAATAAAAAGTGAGTTAGATTTAGTTCACGGTACATCTGCTCCTTCACTTGCAACTATTTATAATTGGTTAAATGAATTTAAACGTGGTCGCACTTCAACAATGGATGAACCACGCTCAGGACGTCCTGTAGAGGTGACTACGCCAGAGATGATCAATAAAATCCATGATATGGTGTTAAGTGACAGAAGATTAAAGTTGAGTGAGATAGTTGAAGTTACAAGGATCTCAAAAGGTAGCGTCATTTCTATTTTACATGAAAAATTGGGAATGAAAAAGATTTCGGCAAGGTGGGTGCCGCGTTTGCTTACAGTCGACAATAAACGCAATAGGGTGGTTGCCTCTGAAGCTTTGTTGTCACTCATACAACGTAATCCCAATGAGTTTTACCGTCGGTTTGTGACTGTAGATGAAACATGGTTACACCACTACACTCCCGAAACAAAAGAACAGTCAAAGCAGTGGATTGTGAAAGGCGAACCATGTCCAAAGAAGGCGAAAACCGAAAAATCAGCTGGTAAAGTTATGGCTACTGTTTTTTGGGATGCAAGTGGAATTATTTTCGTTGACTATTTAGAAAAAGGAAAAACAATAACAGGGGAGTATTATGCATCTTTATTGGACCAGCTAAAAGAAAAAATTGAAGAAAAACGGCCTCATTTAAACCGAAAAAAAATCCTCTTTCATCAGGACAATGCCCGTGTCCACACTTGTTTACGATCAATGGCTAAAATTGAAGAATTAAGATTCGAATTGGTCGACCACCCCCCGTATTCGCCAGATTTAGCCCCGCGTGACTTTTTCCTATTCCCAAACCTGAAAAAATGGCTCAGTGGACAACGTTTTTTTTTCAAATGAACAAGTCATCGATCGAACAAATGCTTATTTTGAGGACCTTCCAAAATCTTATTTTTCTAACGGGTTAAAAAAATTAGAGAAACGTCTAACTAAGTGTATAGAGCTTCAAGGAGATTATGTTGAAAAATAAAAAAAAAATTACCAAAAAAAAATTGTTTTATTGCCTTTTTCTAAGGACTTATTGACCCACCCTCGTATTTAAGTTGCTAAAATGATTAAAAACTAAGTCGTCTCATTTATTGTTATTGCTTAGAAATCAGCTTAATTAAAAAACATAATTTGTTTAAATATTTGTAAGTCAACTTTTATTAATAATAATAAAAAGTAAAAAGTGTAAATTTGATAAGTTTTTTAAAATAATTTGAAATAACAACAATTGAAGAACATGATGTAGTTTTCATTTTTACCAATTTATCAATTTTTTACCTTCTTAACCCTTAATTTGATAAAATCCGGTGTGATAGACACTTATTAAAAAAAATCCTACCAAGTTTTTATTTTATGTTAACCGATTTTTAATCGATTAAATGTTTATTCATACCGTAAAAAATAGTAAAAAAAAATATGGTTGTGGCAACATTGCGTATGTCAGTTGGGACGCAAAATGTCTGCGAAAAGGCGGCCACCATTTTTGCTCAAGGTATTTATAATTGTTTTTCTTATTTTTGAAGAAAAATGAATTGACTTACATAAACATACGCACTTTATGACATTTTTATGATGTTTATTTGTAACTAAAATGTTTTGTCCGTCACAGCGGACATTGCTAATTGTATAGAAAAGTACCACTTTATTACTATGTCCGCTGCGGCGGACAACGCCAAAATGCTGCTTATGTGCCTTTTTCTTTTGCTTGTTTGGTTATGGTGCTTATGTGTGCTCTTGCTTGTTTGGTTATGGCGCTGAGTTAGTTTTTTTTGCCCACAGCCTAATCGCGCAAGTTATTATTGCTTGCCCAATAATTTTATTATTGCTTTAGTGTCGAATGTACATGCACCTCCCGATGCTAGCGAAATATCAGATTCGGAGACTGAATTGCATGATGCACGTACTAATTCTACCACCCCGATGTCTGCTCCTGCACCATCAATTGCATCTTCCCTTGCTAACCTAACAATAGATACATCCGATGACGAAGAATTAAACTCCGAAAATATTATACCAGATTCTATCGAGCGTGAAATCAGCGACTCCATTTATGAAAATGTTCCATCCCTAACTGCTATTCCTTGATTACCTGCAACGCCTATAACACTAATCGCTTCTTCATTAGCACCCCGATAAACAAGATCTAGGAAACCACTCACAGTCCAAGCCAAAAGACCAAAAAACCCAAAAAAAATCAGCTGACTTACAATTGAAAAGTAGTTCTATTCCGTCACCAAGTGACAATAGAAGGTGAGGATGATGATTACGTAGACCTGCCAGAAGATGATTCACCTTTTTTTCTCAAAATATTTTTACTATCTTAGAGCAGACAAACTTATATTCAGTTCAACAAATCGACAAATCAATTCAACTAACAGATGAAGAATTTACAGACTTTTTGGCTATACATGTTCTTATGGGTATTGTTGTAATGCCTTCATATCTTGATTATTGGTCAGAAAAATTTAGATATGGTAGTGTCACAGATATAATGTCTTTGAAAAGATATCACATGATACGAAGATATTTACATTTTGTTGACAATGGAAATTGACGATGGAGACAAATATTTTAAAGTTCGTCAACTCATAGAGCAAATACGACAAAATTGTCTGAAACAACACAAAAAAGAGACAAAATGTAGTATAGACGAATTAATGATGATAGCTTATAAATGAACTAGAGCCGGTAAAAGAAAAACAATATATGAAAGATAAACCTAACTAATGGGGCTTTAAAAATTATGTAAGGGCTGGAGTGTCCGGAATAATTAACCATAAGTTCAGTGAAGAAGAATTGTCTATAGGTTTTGGTGTTCAGGTAGTTATAGCATTATGTCAAAGTATTTCTCACAAACCATCTTTCGTGTTTTTCAATAACGTTTTTTCTTCGCCAGAGTTGCTATTTATTCTCCGAGAAAATTATGATGTTTTTGCCTTAGGCACTATTCGAGACAATCGCCTTCGAGGAGTAGAAAATCTACTGAAAAAGCCATAAAAAAGAAACATCGATCGATCGATCGAAGACATTTTGTAGAAGCTGTATGTAATAAAAACCGCTTAGTTGTTGTTCGCTGGAATGATAATAAGGCTGTCACAGTTATTACTTCCTTTGTAGCAAGTGAGATAGAAAAAATACGTCGTTATTCCAAAAACGCAAAAGCCAAAATCAATGTACAATATCCACAGATTGTGCGCCAATATAATAGACATATGGGAGGCGTTGATCTTTCTGATATGCTCATATCACTGTACAAAACACCCTTTAAAAGCAGGAGATTTAGCGATATTTGCACAGATAATTGACATTTGTATAAATAATGCTTGGCTATTGTACCGCCAAAAGCATTCCGGCAACGTGAAATCTAAAAAACCTTTGAAAGCATTTAGATATGATATTTATGACTTGTTGTGCAAGGCAAACATGTCTGCTAAAAGAAAACAGACTGAATCCGTCAAAGAAAATAAACGGCATGCAACCTTTGTGTCCATTAAAATACGACGATATAGGACATTTCCCTTCGACCATGGAAGAAGGACGCTGCAAATTCTGCCAAAAGAAAACTGTTGTGTATTGCATAAAATGCAACACAAGATTATGTTTCGTGACAGGAAAAGCTTCCAGGAATTGTTTTTTAAATTTTCAACTGAAACAAAAACTGTACTTGGGTAGCAATCAGTTCTAAAATATTATATTCTGTATTTTTCTTTAATAAAAAATCATAAAAATATTATGCTTTTTATTTTCCGTAATTTGGTAGCGTCCACCTCAGCGAACATATAAATCTGACCATTAATTTCAAGGTTCACTGTGATGGACACCACTTTTCCCAGCAGTGGTCTATTGTAGATTTTTTTTGTAATTTTTTCAGGACTTCATGACATACCCCTGAAGCCAAAAAATTGTCAAATTCAAATATTTTGAATATTTTTATTGGTGCCAAATTAAGGGTTAATAGTATTTATACACAAATGGTCACCATGACCAACGTTAGGTGGATGTGTTACTAGAATACATGTTAGGTGGCTAAGGATTAAAACTTTACCATGAGAAAATTATTAAAAGTTTAGTTCAATCATTTAAAACCCATGTATCATTCATTTTTATTTTGTTAAAAACTTGTTCAACACCTCACACTATGACATTGTTACTAAATATGACTTGTTGACTATGACATACTAGTGTATTGTTCAAGAATAATTATTTACAAAATTTATTCATTAATAAAAAAAAGCTTTTATTGTGGAATAGTTGTACTAAGAATGTAATTATAAACAAAAAATTAAAGAAAATCTCAATGAAAAATGCTAAAATGGATAAAGACAGTGAAGAAATGTAGAGATGAATGGAGCAATCATCCTAAGATAGACAACGAAACAAATATTTATTTGAACTCATGGTAACTCTTGGAGTAGTTAGACATTTTATTTTATTTATACACTGGAAGAGGCTTTTACTCTGCATTGGGATTATGTATGCTGAACCTAAAACATGTAAATTTGTTCCTTTATAATTATTTCAATTATTATTAATCAAATGTCCCTAAAAAATATAGGACTCATCTAAATAATGCTGAATAGCTGATTGTAGACCCAGAGGTTCCAAAACAAGTATAATAATTTCATATATTTCCAAGTGTTAGAAAAGCATAGAAGCTTATTGTTAAATTGCTGCAACAATTATATACATTATTAATAATCTAGATAACAAAAATTAGATAAAAAACGATTTTTTTTTATAAATGTACAAATTGTATTGTAATGAATTGATAACACTTTGTTCAATTTGTTTTCTTTATTTAAAAAGTGCAACAGATGGCCCAATGTGTTTAATTATAATTTCAAGTTTGGAAACATTTTAATATAAAAATGTATAGTAAGTAAATATAAAATGCATTTGGACACCCCAGCAAGCACATATCGAGAATAGAGGTATACAGGGACCGCAGCATTTGGCACTCCAACCTCTCTGACAATGCTAGGTATAAAGTGTGAAGTTATATATAAAATAATTATAAGACTAATGAAAATCAGGCATAATTGATAAAAACACATTTCATTGAAAGTCTATATGTATTTATAAGCATTAACTCAAGACTGTCTAACAATCCCTTACCAAAACTCCCACAGCCAGTAACAAAAGACAGATGCCTCGAATGACTTAGAGATGTTTTTAATCACACTATCTGTTCTCCATTATGAACAAAATATCAAATCTGTGATAGAAACACACTTGGCATTATTAAGTTCAGCATTATTGTAGTTTTTTTTTTATATATAGGTACCCTTAACTTTTACTAGTTTATGTTGTTATCATAGTATATAGAATTAATATTTATCATAATGAACACTAATTTCTATTTTTATATTATTTTTTATATTCATATAACTTAGCATTATGCATGCGTATGCATTTTTTGTAGTATACTCGTGTTTTGTAGTGGTTACATCTATGTCTTAACACATACATTTAACTCAAGTGTTAAGATTTTTTACATATATATTTCTAAATACAAGTAAAGTAGCACTTAAACATGATATAAACATCTTACCTGGCACTGTGAGTTATCTACACAACTTATACAAATTACTTAGAATTCATTAAAAATTATGGCAGAATGTCAAAATGAATAATAAAACAACTAAAAAAAACAATATTAAGCATTCTATGCAATATAAATCTATTTTAATTTCAAATTTACAGCCTGATTTCCAAAAAACACATTTATGGTTTAACCGCGTATGTAATTGTAACAGATAACCGTCAGCACAGTTGAGATATCGACTAATCATAGGTATCGAATAATCATCGATATTATGTAAAATATTGATATTTTAATATCAATATCGATTAAATTCTCAAAAAAATCTCAAAATATTTCTTGGACCTTTCGACATTTTGCTGATGTTAATTAAATATTATTATTATTTTCACTTACTTCAACAATCTTTTTTACTATATTGACATATTTACCTGAAGAAAAAATAGTTATTTTTAAGTAATTCCATGTTCGATATGTTTATAGTATGTTTTTAATTATTATAAACAAGAATAAATTACTTTTATCAAAATGTCTACAAATCTACGGTGACTTTGTGAGACCTGGTTCATCGAAACAATTACTAAGCAATCTTTTACTTTATATTCCAGCTCACAATTCCGACACTATCCGGAGATTTTCAAGCGTCCAGTGAAGCATTTAAATAAATTTAAAATCTTTGTTAAACGACAATTAATCAGTAAATCCTATTATAGTGTAAAGGATTACATTGATGATAAATAGACATTAGTCTGTTAGTCTATTAGAATAGACTAAATAAAGTGAAATAGAGTTATAGAGAATAGAAGTGTCTCCTCCTTACCTATTTATAAGGAATAAAAAAACAAATTTCTTCGCCCGTTTAATACAAACACAATATAAAATAACAATAATCGAACATATTCACATGGAACAAATATACATTACATTATAATTTATGTACAAAAATTATCAAAAATATATATATTTTAAGGACATGTTTTTAAAAAAAGTAATTAGCCTAAAAAATCTTTAAACCTTACACGTTAGAGATAGGCATTATCATTTATTTATATATCGAACTATTAGTTGTTTGGTTATATGCAGCGTTGAGTTACGCCACTCAACAAGCTGAGTCTTGAACTAGGGCGAAAAACGGAGAACTAGACAATAGCTTTTATCTATCTTTAATTATATAATGTGGACGAAAGCGTGAAGTGTGATCTGATGACTTGCGTAACTCAACGCCGCGGCTTCGGCCTTCAACTAGAACTCCCTTATATCCCTTAAGTTAAATATTGATATAAAGAAAAATAAATAAACAATTGTGCATGAAACTATTTATAATAGGAAAGGCACATCATGACTAAAGTTTCATTTTTTTTTGTTTTTTTTTTTTCAACGACAAAGTAATTGCACTTATTAATAAGGATACAAATCATAGACAGTAAATTAATGTCAAAATAACAGCCTTAAAAAATTGGAAATAAATGAAAATATATATATTTTTAATCTGTGCAATTACTGTCATTATTTATTTTTTTCAGTAGCTAATATTAAAAGTATAGATATAAAATAATAATTAATTCCATTGGCACAATATTCTTCAAATACATACATGTGAGTATATATATATATATATATATATATTTACAATTTTATTTACAATTACATTAAAAAAAATAAAAAAATTAGATTACTCACATAGCCTTTGCGACATATTGAAATGTTATTAAAAAAAGAATATAAAAAACTTCTGGGTAACTTAAATATACGCGATTACATATATATAAAAGATTTTTTTTAATTTTTAACATATTACTTTTAAATATAAAAAAACAAAAACAATTTTATAATAACTGTCATAGATTATATAATAACCTAAGATAATTGACTAAGGCGGCTAAATAAGGATTATAAAATCTAAAATTGCTTACTTTTCGAATACAATACAAAAAATTTAAACACAGCATTAGTAATCGATAACACAAAAATCGATTGAATGAGCTTAGAAAAAAAATCGATTATTTTTTTGAATTTATATCAGTTAACAGTATTAAACAAAATATTCGTTTTATTTAAAAAAAAAGTAACATTTGGTTATTTTAATATCAGTAGAAAAATATTAGATTATATTTCTAATGATTATCTTTAAAAAAATTATCATAACAGATTAAAAAAACATATCACAATAAAAATATTAATTCTAAAATAAAATTATAAGCACAATATTTTTTCTTTTTCTTTTTTTTTTAATTTTTACACAGACTACATATCATGCACGAGTTAGAGATTTCCAATTTATGTTGTATCTATCATTAAATCTAAAATTGTATTTTGTTTAATCTATATCTGTTTAATCTATATCTTAATAAAACTATTTACAATTGAAGACATTAACATATGAAGGAAGTTTGTGCGGTGTAAAACGTAAACTGTTAATTTTTTTATAATCATAATATATTATTTGTGGAACTGTTTTAATTGCGCACACTTAGAGAGGCGAGTTTATGACCTAGAATTTTACTTTTGGTATCGTTTTAAAGATCTCGAAAAGGCGGATTGGTGGAAAATATAGCCGATGTTCGAACTTGAACAGTTCAATTGATAATTGATTAAACAAACTCCACACGTCAGCCATATTGGAATTGCTTGACATTTGACACTTGACGTTTGCGCGCGCTTTTTGTCAGTCTCGAAAATTTTCTTTTAACAAAAATAGATTTTTAATTTTACCATCCCTAAAAAGTTATAGAACGAACCTATGTATTACACGAATCGAAGAGAATTTAGTGCGTTAGCACAAAATTTAATAGAAAAAAGAAACTCCCGCTGAGTTTCTTGCGCCGGTTCTTCTCAGGTCTGAGTTATTAACTTTAGCGAACCAGAGGTGAATTAAATAAATTATTTGACGTTCAAAAAAATGAAGCATGTAAGTTCTTACTTTGAATAAAATTATTTGACTATGACTTTGACTTTGATTTTTGACTCGACTATCAAAGAATGGAAAAAATCAAACTATCAAGTCAACAGAATCAAAAGATATTTATGCATTTATGTTATTTTTTTTCACAAATAGATACAAATAGTTAATTCTCTTATATAAAATATTATTAATTGACATTTTTTTTACGAACCAATTGAACAAAAATCAAAATTTAAAGTAACATCTACCATTCAATGTTTAATACTACAGTTATTTTATTCCATATATATGTATATACATATACATATATATTTCCTGGAATGGGAATCGAACCCACAACCACTGTATACAATATTCAATACAACCTTCATACATTTATATCTTTCATCAACGAAACATTTAAAAAAGATCTTAATGTCATTATACAAAGCGGTTTTAATTTTATTTGTATTCTTTTATTATGATTATTATAATTCTAATTCACAGATTAAATATATTAAAACTAATCACCACAGATACATTATTAAAATTAAAAAAACAACTTTACGATACATTTTTTTTTGCTTTTTTTTTAACATTTCTTATTTTTTTCACAATTAGCAAATATTGGGAAATGTGAGATATGTCAAAGGATTTATTCTTTACAGAATAAATGTAGATTTTTTTTAGTTAAAGCAAAAGATTTTCCTTTTATTAAAATGATTTTATGACAAAATTATTATAACCCTATATATATGACTCGACTAACTATAACTAAGCTAAAATAATATATCATATTAAAAAAAACAAGGCACATTTAAAAAAAAAACACATTAAAACTCAACTAGCACTGTATAGTCTATAGTCTACAGCTTATCCTGAAAAAGAAACATTAAAAATCACTAATCTACATAATTTGACAAAACAATTTTGAAAAAAAAAATTGGTTGCCTGTAAAGTCGGTTTTACGGGCGAAAATTTTACGTGACAACGTCTTTTTCTCGGTAGAATATTTATTGATATGAATAATAATTATAATATAAATTGCACAAATTTTAACTATAGAAAATATATGTTGTTTACTAAAACATTGTACATGTGTCAAGTGATACGCGCGGCGGACCGATCATAGTTCGGTGACAGTTGACACATCGTTACGTTACTTTTTCATGAGTGACTCCGAGCCGCAACCTAATTTAAAACGTTGTCACGTCAAAAATAATTTTTTCTCTAAAAAAAAAGAAAGTAGGGAGGACCGTCGTGGCGCAGAAGCGTAAGCGTCTGCCTGTAAACACGACTGGTTTGTGGGTTCGATTCCCATGAGGGGAAGATGGATTTTTCCATTTTCTTCGCTCTCGAAACTAGGCAAAGTTCCGCAACTCAACACGCAATGCCTCGAAAATGACGGTAAGCGGGGACGGAGAAAGCAGGGACTAAGCAACGGAGTGTCTTAACACTAGGTTCCCACGGTCCCTGCAGTCCCCTCTGCCTGCCCTGCCATGTGCGGGATAAAGTGTGAAGCTACAAAATAAATTTCTCTTTACTTACATGACTTCTTTATACTTTTCTAGGATACCTTAGATTAATTAAGTCCCCTTAGGTTCTTGAGTCTCTGTTCTATTCCATCATCACTATCTTCTTTGGGCCAGGGTTCGGGCTTCTTCCTCTCACCTCCGGGTGCCATTTGGAAATTGCTCAAGTTCTTGCCTGGACTTTCTGAACTGTAATTATTTTATATTATTAACATTATATACATTTTATAAATTTCTTTTTAGCTTCACGCTTTATCAGGGTTATTTAGGGTAGTCAGAGGGAACTGCAGGAACCGTAGCAACCTAGTGACAAGACACTCCGTTGCTTAGTCCCTGCTTTATTATTTTATTCTGAAAAATGGACTGGAAACAGTTATACGTGATCATTGGAATGGGACATGGTCTTAATATAAGCGCGATAATTGTGGGTTCAATTCCCATTCGATTGTATGAAATATTTAAGTAAGCCAAATTTATTTTTTAGTTTTACGCTTTATCCCGCTAATAGCATGTGTTTGTAGGTTCGATTCCCACTCATAGAAGATGAATTTCTTTTACCACTTCTTTCGCTCTGACTACTAAGCAAAGCGCGGCGTTGAGTTCCGCCATACAACACACAACGCCTCAAAACTACGAAAAAATAGAGAACGGAGTGTCTTAACACTAGGTTCCTACGGTTCCCGCGGTTCTCTCTGCCTACCCTGCCATGTGCGGGATAAAGCGTGAAGCCAAATAAAAAGAATGATACCCACCTACAATATGCCGTACTAGCAGCTAGCTCATCCCGACTGCTGTAGAGCCAAACTCCATCTCCTTCTTTGTGATCCCTGACTTGGAACTCAGCTCCATAATGTCTTGGAGGAGTCGTGAAATCCACGTTCAGAGATTGTCCTTAAAAAAGAATTAAATCAAAATGGCGATTAAAATATTTTTTTTATATACAATATACAGGTATGGCTGTTACTGCCACCTAATTTAAAGCATAGTTTTAACTAGCCTATATAAAATTGGTAAAATTATAAAACAAGTACAATTTTCAAAAATAAAAAAAAATGTTTTCAAACAAAATAAATAATTAAATTATTGTTCCAAAATAAAACGCCATTTGTCAAGTGTGTCGCGAGCGTACACTGTACTGGCAGAGCGGGACGGAGATATAGCTCTTTCTCATTAGGTTATTTTCTTGAATGAAAGGTGACAGATTGACAATGCTTAATAGTAAAAACATTGTGAAATGGGAAAAATGATCCTGTACCTAAGATATTGATAATTGTTAGTTTTTTAGGGTGCCGAATAAGTAGGAGTCATGGATTACAACGCTATCATATGCTTAGTTGCTCAAAAAACTTACAATAAAATTACTGGTGCAGCAAAAGGCGTCAGACAAAAATAACAGAGTATACGCAATAGCGTTCAAATAAGTTTTTTTTTGTAAATAACTTCTAACACTAGACTAAAATACGTTTTTATTTTCGAATCCTGATTTTTCTTTCTCTCTATTTAACGACCACTCTCTATAACGCCATAAAATGCATAGTCCGTTCAGTGTCGTTATATAGAGTTTACACTGTACATATACATATTCATATATATATATATACATATACATATACATATATATGAATATATACATATATATATATATATATATATATATATATATATATATATATATATATATATATATATATATATATATATATATATATATATATATATATATATATATATATATATATATATATATATATATGTATCTATGTGTGTGTATATGTATATAGATATGGTATTGTTGTGTACATCTTTATGTATATATTTTATTAGTATGCATTATAATTATACTTATTCACACCCTCAACCCCTTTTCCTCCCCATTATTTCCTATGCCTTAAGGTTGCCTGGAAGAGATCGCTGTTATAGCGATAAGGTCGCCTATTGTATATTTTATTTAAATAGTGTTTCTAATTGTCATATCGTATGGGTGTACACTATCTAATATAATTTAAACATGGTACGGACCAAGACCAATCTCATTAAATTACAAATTAAAAAAATAAATCATTTAATAGATTTCTGTAATGTAATCTATGAAAGGTCTCAATAAAATATGTATATATCTATATGTGTGCGTGCGTGTGCTTGTATGTGTATATGTGTGCGTGTGCGTGCGTGCGTGTGTGTGAAATAAAAATAATCAATTCCTTCAAACATTAATTTCTCCATATATAGACAGATTACCGTCGGAGGCTATTCCAAAAAACTCCTTACCAGGGTGTATCCTGTCATCATGACGCACTTCCACATACTCCTTGGCCATATTCTCCAGGGTCTTGTCTATGGAGGACCAGCTGTTCGAGGATAGGGCTTCTGCAGACGGAGGGTACCAGGCCTGGGACGGTTGATTTCTGTCTTTCACTTTGGACTTTTGGGGTTTTTCTTCTGTAATTTTAAAGTTATGATTATATAATTGATCCTTATATTATTAACTAGTTTTAAACACGTGGCTTTGCTTTGTGGACTAAACTGATTTAATATGCATGTATGTTGTCATTTGTTATTTTATCAGTAAATTATACTGTAATTGATTAATACTTTATAACTATTTGTATTAAAAAAAAATAAGATATTGTCTTGAATGTCACTCTTTATTTGTGTACCGTTTAATTTTTATATTTGTAATGTGGGATGTTATAATAATTTATCGACCATTCGTGGGAGGATCATTCTGAAGAAAACATTAAGCAGTCATGTTGTAGCTTTTGATATCCGAATTGTACTAATAAATGTAATTGAAAAAGGAAATCTGGTTTGTTTCATTACATGTATAGTACAATTTTTTTTAGCTCCACGCTTTATCCAGCACATTGCAGGGCAGGCAGAGGGAACTGCAGGAACCATATGAACCTAGTGTTAAGAAACTTGGTTGCTTAGTCCCTGTTTTCTTCGTCCCCGCTTTCCGCCGTTTTCGAGGCATTGCTTGTTGAGTGGCGGAACTCAACGCCGCGCTTTGCCTAGTTGCCAGAGCGAAGAAAATGGAAATACAAAAATCCATCTTCCCGACTGGGGACCGAACATAGAAACCGTCGCGTTTCAGGCAGACGTTACACTTCAGCGACACGACGGTCCTCATTTCCTCTTAAATAAACGCTACGGTTTGTGGGTTCAATTCCCATTAAAAAAAGATGAATTTTTCTATTTCCATTTACTTCGCACTGACAACTAGACAAAGCGCGGCGTTGAATTCCGTTACGATGACAACAGAATGTCTAAACAACTCGAGTTGACAAAATATCATAATTTTTTTTATAAAGCCATCAAAAATACTATTATTATTGAGAATTTTAACTGTGTAATTAACACAGTTCCTGAGATACAGCCAGATAAGAGACGGATAAACAGCTAAACCTTTAATAGGGCATCTTGAACCCATTAGATGAAGGAATCCTTATAAAAACATATCTCACCTCCGCCTTCTGCCGAAATAGCTCTGGGACCATCTTCGAAGCCCAAATTGTTAAGTTCCGCCAACATTTGTTCTTCTCCATCAAATATGAAGTCCTTCTCCTTCTTCCCTTGAGGCGCCATCTTGGGAGGGGAGGGGAGATTTGGAGCTGGATCTATTAAAAAAAATTATATAACTGAATATTAGGGAAAATAATTTAATAATAATATATATCAGAGGCGTAAGCGTCTGCCTGTAAACGCGACGGTTCGATTCCCGCTCGGGGAAGATGGATTTTTCTATTTCCATTTTCTTCGCTTTAACGTAGGACCATCCATGCTTGCACCAATACCATTTGTTTAATTACCTTTCAAATTCAATTCAATTCAATTCAATTAATTCAAATACTTTTAATTCAATTTGCCTGTAGGTACATTTACCGCCTGTAGTCCGGATAATCGCAAATCCGTATAACTGAGGGCCGGATAATCGAGTTTCTACTGTATAATAATAATAACATTACATATATTACAGACTCACAGACCATTGTTTTTTGTTTCCAACAATCAAGAAATAAGAATTTTATATGAAATTATTTTTTTTTTTAATATTACAGACCCAAAAATTAATTTTTTGTTTGTTTTCAACAATCAAGAAATAAGAATTATATATGAAATTATTTTTTTTTTATAAATTTCATTCTCTTTTAATGAATACACACAGTGTTTTTAGACACACAGTTTTGTTTTTAGACAGGATGGTAGGTTAGGTTAGGTTAGGTTAGAGTAAGAATAAAGAAGAGGATGTCACAGTAAGAATGAAGAAGAACGTGCTCAGATGGCTTGAGCACGTCGAGAGAATGAGTGACGAAAGAATGGTAAAAAAGATATATGATGGAAAAGTGAGTGGTAGGAGAGGTAAGGGGAGACCTCGGTTGACTTTCGAAAACACAGTATCGAAGATACTGGAGGAAGGTCACGTAACGCATGAGGACTCCCCGGAGAGTGTTTGAAGAGGTTAATGACAGCGGACGAGGCGGAAGAGGTATGCAGGGACCGCAGCGTTTAGCTCCGTTCTCTCTGACTACCCCGCTAGGGATAGAGCGTGAAGATATGTATGTATGTAGGTTTTTAGAGTAACTTCTGTGGTTCACACTTTGGTTAAGTATTTTTTAAAAAAAACAATTAAATCTAATTTCTTGTAGACAACTGCAAATATAAAACAACTATTTTTTGTATTAATTTTTTTTTTCTGTAAAAATATTTTAGAGCATTCACCATTGTGTTTCTCCTCCTTCTTCCCCAGAGTACCTCCAGACCCTGACCCTGAGATCAGCTCGTTCAGTTCCTGTTCCAGCTCAATAGTATCCAAGTCATCTATATTACCGCTTAAAGCTCTTTCTATTTCATTATAATTATCCATAACCTGAAAAAAAAATGTTAAATTTTAATTTAAATACATATATAAGTTTAGTATTTCAGTTTAAATTCTTGTATAAAATATATTAAATAAGGAAAATAGTAGGTTTAATCGATTTTATTTGTAAAATCGATTACAATATAAAATAAAATCGATTCAATTGATTATATTTATGTTTTTTTTAATTTGATATATAATTAAAACTGCAAATACTTGGTTCGTACCCTTTTTGACTTATACTATATGTTCTTATCATAAATATTGATTAAATTAATACATATTATACAGAAGTAATATTAATTCTTGAGGAATTCTTATATTATCTTTATACAGGGTGTATCTGACACGGCGGCCATTATCAAAACTACTTATAGGAGAAATATTTCGAGGTTATATACAAAAAACTATTTAATAATTATCAATGGTTTAGGTACAGCATCATTTTTTCCATTTCACGATATTTATACACGCTGTGTAACGCGTGATGTAGACATCATTAAACACGAATGACGTATAGACCTCGTACTACAAAAATACTATTAAACGTTGTCAATCTGTCGCCTTTCATTCAAAAAAAATAACCGAAAGAGAAAGAGATATATCTCTGTCCCGCTCTGACAGTCCAGTGTACGCTCGCGTCATACTTGACTAATGGCGTTTTATTTTGGAACAATAATTTAATTATTTATTTTGTTTGAAAACATTTTTTTTTATTTTTGAAAATTGTACTTGTTTTATAATTTTACCAAGTTTATGAAGGTTAAATACTGATGTAAGAACATAAGCTTATATTTAATTTTTGTTTCATTAAACGTCAAATTTCCCGCCATTTTTTTATAATGAAAATTGAAGACATGTTTATTTTTTATTATTTAAAAATTTATAAGTAACTTTTCGATATCTTAATATTTTTAATTTATATCACAAAAATGACAGAACGAATTTTGACGACATTAATATTCAATTATTTATATAAAATTTATAACACAAATAAAAGTAAAAATTATAATTGCGTTTAATGGCGGTTGTCGAGATTTCAATTATTTTTAGTTTTATAAAGAGAACACCCTCGTAGCGTCTGTCTGTAAACGCGACGATTTACGGGTTCGATTCCCGAGAGGAGAAGATGATTAGGATTATTTCATTTTCATTTTCCCCGCTCTGAGAACTAGCGCGGCGTTGAGTTCCGCCACTCAACACGCAATACCACAAAAAGGTAGAAAATTAGGAACGGAGTGTCTCAACACTAAGTTCCTATGGTTTTTGCGATTCCCTCTGCCTACCCTGCAATATGCGGGATAAAGCGTGAAACTTATAAAAAAAATGGTTGCCTGTAAAGTGGGTTATACGGGCGAAAATTTTACGTGACAACGTCTTTTTCTCGGTAGAATATTTATTGATATGATTAATAATTATAGTATAAATTGCACAAATTTTAACTATAGAAAATATATGTTGTTTACTAAAACATTGTACATGTGTCAAGTGATACGCGCGGCGGACCGATCATAGTTCGGTGACAGTTGACACATCGTTACGTTACCTTTTTCATATGTGACTCCGAGCCGCAACCTAATTTAAGACGCTGTCACGTCAAAAAATAATATATATAAGTACCTCTTTAAGCTCATCCATAGTGTCGTAGACACCATCGTCTTCTAGACCGCCATCTTTTATACTCTGTTTCATTGCTTGTGTGCTTTTTCTGGAACAAAATTAACAAATAAATAAATAAATACGATAAATAATAAAAAGAAATAGAAGTTATTTATTTAAAAACCAAGAACTATTTCCATTAAATTCATTTAAAAAAAATAACAAGATACTGTATATAATTATGATTATAATCATAATAATTATTAAAGTGTTAATCCACACTGAAAATAAAAAAAACAAAAGACACAAAGAAAACATAATATAGAAAATTAACAGTAGCGGGATTCGAACCCGAAAGAGGGCTCTTGCGAACCGTGCAAGGGCTCAGACCACTTTTTTTAAAAAATACCAAAATTATTATTAATTTTTATTTTATAACGTTAAAAAAGAAAGTATATAAATTTATATAAATCGCTTATCACCCATAGTCTTAGTTCTAAGTAACAATAAATAAGTATAAGGATAAGAGGACGTCGAAACGGTTTCTGGGTTCGATTCCCACTCGGAGAAGATGGAACTTTCTATCTCTATTTTCTTCGCTCTGGCACAATGACTCGTAAAAAGGCGGAAAGCGGGGACGGAGAAAGCAGGCACTAAGCAACGGAGTGTCTCAACACTAGGTTCCCACTGTCCCTGTACTTCCCTCTGCCTACCCTGCCATGTGCGGGATAAAGCGTGAAGCTACAAAAAAAAGTAGTTATAAAAAAAAAAAAACTAACCTGTATGTGTCCACTACAACTTTATTTATATCTGTATTTCTAGTTTGCTGTAAAAGCTCCTTTATATTTTCCAAGGCAGCCTCGCACTTTTCAAGACGCTGTTGTGCCTTCATTTTTCTTCTTAAATAATTTTTCGCCTGTTAATGTAAAAAAAAATAAAATTAAAGAAAGCACAGGTGGTCGCGACGGTACGTGGGTTCGATTCCCATGAGGGGAAGATGGATTTTGCAGAGCTAGGCAAAGTGCGGCGTTGAGTTACGCCACTCAACACGCTAAGCCAGGAAAAAACAGAATGTCTTAACACTAGGTTCGTATGGTTCCCGCGGTTCCCTCTGCCTACCCTGCAATATGCGGGATAGAGCGTGAACCTAAAAAAATCGATCAAGTGCGAGTTGTACTCGTGCAAGGAAGGTTCGGTACTGTTTCACAATTTTAGGTCAACGGATATTAAAACTTATAAAAAAATTGGTTAAAAAATTATGTTTAGTATATGGGAGACACCGTTTTAATATTTATTTATTTCTTAACACTAGGTTCCCACGGTCCCTGCAGTTCCCTCTGCCTACACTGCCTTGTGCGGGATAAAGCGTGAAGTTATAAAAAAAATATTATATATTTATTAAAAACAACCAGTACATATTAACAAAAATCAATGCTTTTTAGAAATTTGGTTGAAATCATTTAGTGATTGTCGTTTGACGTAACACCATGCTTGCACAGATACGACTTGTAGGTCATATACATTTAATTCAATTGGCCCGTAGTCCGGATAATCGCGAATCCGTATAACCGAGGGCTGGATAATCGAGTTTCTATTGTAGGTATATAAAAAAAAACCAACTCACAGCGACTTTGTTCCCCAGCTTGACGGCGGCCCTCGCCTCCCCGTCTGCGACAGAAACGTCGCGCGACAGTCGCGTCGCGTCCGCCGACAGTCGCGTCTCGGCGCTCATTAGCTTCACCAGGGCCTCGTCTAATTCCGATACGGGGTTCACCTTTTTATTTGGTTCCGCTGAAAAAAAAATGTTATTTTTTTTTAGTTTAACACTGTAGCAGACAAACAGAACTTAGCGTAAGAAGACTTACGAGATCATTTATGTGTTTGTGTGTGTTTATATGTGTATGTGTGTGTGTTAGTGATGTAACGAATGTGGTTTTTGACGTGACAACGTCTTAAATTAGGTTGCGGCTCGGAGTCACTCATGAAAAAGTGTAACGCCCGGTAACGTTACGATGCGTCACCGAACTATGACGGTCCGCCGCGCGTATCACTTGACACGTGACAGACTTGACTTTCGCAAGACACATTACAGCAGAAACACTTACTTTCATTTCATATTTCTCCTATCATCGTCCTATCCTCAACAAAATCATTCAAATAGGAATTAGTGAAGTTTAAGTTTACATGTACAATGTTTTAGAAAACAAAATATATTTTCTATAGTTAAAATTTGTGCAATTTTTATTTTCATTCAATTCTTTGTTCCTATTGTGCAATTTAATAATATTCATATCAATAAATATTCTACCGAGAAAAAGACGTTGTCACGTAAAATCTTCGCCCGTAAAACCGACTTTACAGGCAACCATTATTTTTTTAACATTCGCGAATGTGAATGCGAATATTCAGTAATTCTTGTAAATTTGGCGCCAATTGTTTACGACAAGCAAGATAGCACTTTGTGTTATAACATTAAAAACCTGAGTATTAGGTTATGATAAAACTTTTCCAGAAGGGAGAGAGAATTGATTTCTGTTTGTTTAGATTGCATTAAAAAATACTTTTCATGAGATATAATGAAGACTGATAAAGTGGTTACGAGTAACTGTTTTTTTGCGTTAAAAAACACAAAAAGTAAGGCGATTTAATTTTTTATAATATATTATCGTCGTCAAATTTTCTTTTCTACCATTCGCAAAACGTTCGCAGAATTTTTATCGAATGCGTATGCCAATGTGTAAAAACGTGCGAATATTCTCGAATGCGAATGTGAATATTCCTTACATCACTAGTGTGTGTGTGTGTGTGTGTGTGTGTGTGTGTGTGTGTGTGTGTGTGTGTATGTGTGTGTGTGTGTGTGTGTGTGTGTGTGTGTGTATGTGTGTGGGTATGTGTGTGTGTGTGTGTGTGTATGTGTGTGTGTGTGTGTGTGTGTGTGTGTGTGTGTGTGTGTGTGTGTGTGTGTGTGTGTGTGTGTGTGTGTGTGTGTGTGTGTGTGTGTGTGTGTGTGTGTGTGTGTGTGTATGTGTGTGGGTATGTGTGTGTGTGTGTGTGTGTGTGTGTGTGTGTGTGTGTGTGTGTGTGTATGTGTGTGGGTATGTGTGTGTGTATGTGTGTGTGTGTGTGTGTGTGTGTGTGTGTGGGTACGTGTGTGTGTGTGTGTGTATGTGTGTGTGTGTGTGTGTGTGTATGTGTGTGGGTATGTGTGTGTGTATGTGTGTGTGTGTGTGTGTGTGTATGTGTGTGGGTACGTGTGTGTGTGTGTGTGTGTATGTGTGTGTGTGTGTGTGTATGTGTGTGTGTGTGTATGTGTGTGTGTGTGTGTGTATGTGTGTGTGTGTATGTGTGTGTGTGTGTGTGTGTGTGTGTGTGTGTGTGTGTGTGTGTGTATGTGTGTGTGTGTGTGCATGTATGTCTGTGTATGAGTGTGTGTGCACGACAAAAGCATCATACCCAGTTTGACTACGTCTCCCCTCTTGACACACATCCCCTGACTGACCAAATACCCCAGGAGCACCTCGAACACCTCCTTGTTAGTGTGACCTGATGTCCGCATCAGCTCTTCTATAGTTCCAATCCTTTCGGCACCTGGCGGGAAATTATTGAGAAGGTCCATAGCTTGTTCCTGGAGTAAAAACAGTTATAAATATCAATATATAATACGGGATAAGGAGTAAAGATAATAAAAAAATATGAGAACACGTGACAAATTGCTTTCATTATCCTGGTATGGCAGAAAAGGAATTAGGTGTTCGTATCGTATTTTAAATAAAATTATTTGACTTTGACTCACTTCTACCCCACTCGAGATACTCGATCCCACTACACTTAGGGGTTGTCCATTAATCACGTGAGGCTTGAAAGGGGGGGGAGGGGTTTGATAAAAATCACGAAAATAACACAAGGGGGAGGGGGGGTGTAGTAAGATATCTCGTGTATTTATTTTTTCGTCTAACGCGCGATTTTTAAACAAATATTAAGCAACCTGGTGTAGACATTTTTATTATGGTCCTTAATTTCAGAATAAAATAAGATTATTGTTTATACCTGTATTTAAATTAAGATAATATTCAGAAAATTTTAAGATTCGTTGTAGGTACTAAAAATACACGTGAAGTTGAGAAGGGGGAGGGGTGGTGGTCTTAAACCTCACTACGTATCACCAAGGGGGGAGGGGGGGTTAAAAAATGCTAAAAAAAGAACACGTGATTAATGGACAACCCCTTTTAAAATTTGAAACTATATATGTTTTTTTTTTATGGGAAGGACGAGGCAAACGAGCGGTCGTGTCACCTGATGGTAAGTGGTCACCGACGCCCACGACCTTTAAGGTGCATGTGTGTCTGGCTCAAAATTTCAAAAAGATAAACTTTTCTCACAAGTTCCCTACCACTGCTGAGACCAAACACTCTGACAGAGTCAATCCACCAAAAGAAAAACAATTTCTGGTATAATAAAGTAGGGACGAAGAAAGCAGGAACTATGCAACGGAGTACCTTAACACTAGTTTCTCGCGGTCCCTGCAGTTCCCTCTGCCTACCCCGCAATATGCGGGTTAAATGAAGCAAAAAAAATCGAACTCACCTTTACAGCACTTTCCAAGACAAATCTCTGTGTGGGATCAATATTTGCCTTCGGCAGGCCATTGGAGTCCATAACTTGTCTGGCTGGAAGTAATGATGATACCGCTGTCAAGGCAAAGACTGCAGGTCTAAAGGCCAGACGGGCACCCCATCTAACCCATCCCTCAGGCCCGTTATAGAGAATTTGTTGATATTTGGATAGAGGAGATAGTTCACCAGAGCTGGAATTTTAGATATACATACTTCATATTGGATTATGAGGACTGTAGTGACGCAGAGGCGTTACATCTGCCTGTAAACGCGATGGTTTGGGGGTACGTTACCAATGAAGGGTAGATGGAATGTTTATTATTTGTGTTTTCTTCACTCTGGCAACTAGGCAAAATGTGGTGTTGAGTTGCTCCATACAAAATGCAATGTCTCACAAAATGCGAAAAGCAGGGAACTGAGTATCTTAACATTAGGTTCCCATGGTTCCTGCAATTGCCCCTGCTTACCATGCCATATGGTGTGTGATATATAATGTGTGAACGGCGTTCTGAACATGCCAGTTGAGCACAATTCACTACGCCAATGTCACGTAATGTACACAACTGGCATGCTCGAAATGACATAAATAAAGAGAAGGTAGGTCGGATAGATAATTTATTTGATTAAGGGATAAAGCAAATTAAGGGATATAATTATAAATTATAAATAAAAATGGTGAAGTAAATTGAACTTAACTGGCAAGGTCAAAATGTCATTATCTTAGAAAGGAGTCATTATCTTAGGAGAGAATAAATAAAAAATAATCGTGAAATTGGTATTGAACTAACAATCAATTCATCATATGTTTAATATTGTTGAAAATATAAATAATAAGCAAAAAATAATAATACACTAAAGCAGATACAGAAGATAATGGCCAAAAGATATTTTCAAATGGTACCCAAGACATTTATTGAAAAAGAGAAAAATCTTACAGATGATGGGAAGATAGCTTAAAATAAACAGCTAGTCTACACTGCCTGTAAAAGGCAAGGGATAGGAGAGAATAGTAAGGGTTGAAGGAGGTCTATACTAAAAAGCAGCCTAAAAAATGTGAATGTAATTTGGCCAATAAAAGTTATTTTATTACTTTTTTTTTTTTTTTTTTTTTTTTTTTTAGCTTCACGCTTTATCCCGCACATGGCAGGGTAGGCAGAGGGAACTGCAGGAACCATATGAACCTAGTGTTAAGACACTCCGTTACTTAGTCCCTGCTTACTCCGTCCCCACTTTTCGCCGTTTTCGAGGCATTGTGTGTTGAGTGGCGGAACTCAACGCCGCGCTTTGCCTTAGTTGCCAGAGATTTTATTACTTATTTATTTATTTTATATTTATATTATATATTTTATTTATTTTATACATTTTATATAGTTATTTATTTATTTTAACAATACAATAGTAAACAAAACATTGGCAATGTTTTAAAGTTTACAGGAAGTCATATTTGAATATATTAACATTATTTAACAACCATGTGAGTTTTACCAATATTTGATCTCACATATTTATAACCTATTGAATGTGTAAACAGATATGTAAATTAAATTGTTAAATTAAAGAATAAATTGCAAAAAAAATATGACATTGCAAATTTTTTTATGGACAGTAAAATTACATAAAAAACATATTACGTATATATATAAATATTCAAAATTATTAACCGTTTGTGATAACAAAGGGCAAAAATTACCTCAGCATTTCCTCAATAACAATGTCTATACAAGCAGCGGTCCTGCCCCTTCTTTGAAAGACAATACCGACATCAGCCGCTGACACTATAGGATCAACCTTAAACCGACACCATTGTCTAACCATATCAGACCAAAATTTCATTTTCATTTCCCAAGATTCAGGGTTCGCGGATTTTAATCGAAAAGGGGCAAAAAGAGCGTTCATGCGAACATCATCTGACCAGCATGGAGGCAGCTTATCTTCAGGTAAGCCACATTCTGCGAGACCCATTTTGTTATTTTTTCAATTGTTTATTTTATTCAGTCTTTGTTGGATCGTATTTAGATATTATACGTAAAAAGGCACACGATAAAAATATTTTTAGCCACTGACGTTTAGAATTAGAAACAGATTACTATTTACTCTCGATACAGATTGTTCATATATGTTGGCATGTACACAGGTTATTAATAATTTGAAATTGTAAGTAGCATACATAATATATTTGTAATAAAATATAATTATTTAATAATTACCAGAATTTATTAAAGTAATTACGGATTATACATTTTTTTTATTTAAAAATAATTTACTCTACAGACATTTGATCTGTACCTTTTTTAACTTGTACTATATGTTCTTGTCACAAATATTGATTATATTAATATTAATACATAATATATAGAATAATTACGGCCTTATTCATAAAAAAGTCTTATAGAACGTTTTAAGCACACTTTAGTAAAAACGCTCCTTAGGCTTATAGAGCGTTTGATAAAAGTGTGTATTCATAAACGTTCTATAAACCTTCTATAACTAAAGTGTTGCTAATATAAATTATAAGTCCACAATGTTGCCATTATATTGAACTCGCTCGACTCGTTGCCGAAAATACTGCTTTACCGATAAATAATAAGGAATAAACACATAGAACTAATGTGACCATTGACAATATTACGTAATATTATTGGCTATGGTTGTAAAAGTACCGGCGTGATATGCGTCATTGTTAACATAAAAAGTGCGATGTTATTTTTTTTGGCTTCCTTAATTAAAAAAAATTAACGGCCTTGTTCATAAAAAGTTATACCACGCTTAAAGGCTCGTTATAGACAGTTGTCAAAAAACGTTATTCATAACAGCACACACAGCTGATTATAGCTCATACTAATATGAGCATTGATATGACGTCGTCGAGTCGCTTGTCATCAAGAGTGTCAATTTCAGTTTCGTAAACAAAACAATATAACAATTGACATTTTGTTCGACATTTATTAACTACATTTAGTTATTAACAAGTTTATTAATAATAAATTCTACATAAGAAAGGTGCACAGAACATAGGTAATACTTGAACACGTGTAAACAAATTTCAATTTTTTGTCGTTTTACTTCTTTTGACTTAATTTTTTAAAAATTAAGTAAGTTTATATACTAAAATTATATAAACATTCGTGTTTTTGTGATATCAACGACGTAAATCAAGCCGGTATATGACAAGCCAGATCCAACAATATATTTTTGTACGTAATATTATCTGTGGTCATACTATGTCGATGCGTTTGTCACTTATCATCTGTGGATTTACTGGTATTTTCGGCAACAAGTCGACCGACTTCAGTATACTATAGTGGCAACATTGTGAACTTATAACTCATATTAGTGACACTTTAGTTATAGAAGGTTTGTAGAGCGTTTATGGATACAAACATTTATCGAACGTTCTATTAGCCTATAGAGTGATTTAACTAAAATATACATAAAACGTTCTATAAGACTTTTGTATGAATGAGGCCGTTAAATAAAAAAAAAATGGAATCAAAAAGAAAAGTGAAACGGCTAAGGAGTGAAAATTGGTTAGACGAGGACAAGGTAATAAATGTAAACAAGGTTTTTTAGAAAACTTTTTATTATTACATATTAACACTTGCTTTTTTTTCTAGATAATTTTAAAAGCACTAGTAAAGGAGAGGGTCCATATCATAGAAAACAAAAATACAGACACAAATACTAACGTAAAAAAGTTGGCGGCTTGGCGTGAACTAAGCTCTAAGTACTTAACTCATAATTTTGGTTACAACGAAGTAATCAGGAATTTTGTTAAATTATAACATATGAATTTATATTTCAGATTTAACAATATGGCTAGAACGCCTAGAACTCTGCAACAAATTAAAGCTCAGTGGTGCATAATAAAAATGTCTTCAAAAAAACAAAAAATTGTAGAGCGTAAGCAAAGACTTCAGACAGGTGGTGGACCACCACCCCTTTCTGAGTCACCATGCAGTGACGTTATTGCTGTGTGGCTTCCAGACGAGTTCAAAGTGGACACCAATGAGTTTGATTTAAATAACCAGGTAAAATAAACTATACATGTCACTAGTACATACCCCATGCAAAGCAATTATAAAAGTGATGGTTTCGTTTCAGAGTTTTGCAGAAATAAAAGTGCAGGAGGAAGAGGCACTTGAGAAAGTAAAAATAACCGAAATAGTATGTATAAATTTAATACAAGTTAAATATTTTTTTATAAATTAAATTTAATACAAGTTATATATATATATATATATATATATATATATATATATATATATATATATATATATATACATATATACACATACATATATATATTTACATTATTTTATTTATGACTATTTTAGGTGTCAGAGCAATGTTCACAAGAAGAAGAAGGAACATCACATTCAAAAGCTGAATGTGTTATACCCACAAAGCCAGCCACACAAAAGAGAAATAAAAAAGTATGTAATGTTATGTATACAGTTTTTAATTTTAATATTTTAAGAAAATAAAAGATTTAATTCAAAGACTTCTAATGATTATACTATTGTAAATAATTTACAGGATTATAATAATTATTTATTATAATTTCAGATAAGTAACAATAATAATAATAGTGCTGCCCAACAAATTGCAGACACGGAAATAGCATGTAGAAAAGAATTGCACGACTTACAGATGGCAAATGAAAAACATAAACAGAAAATCTTATTATTAAAAGAAGAAGTACTAAAATTAAAAGTGTTATATTATAAAAATAAATTAAACTGATATTTATACATATACATTTTTTTATTGCTTTTTAATTAGTTAAAATGTCTCCTAATAAAAGTTTTTAAAATGGCATCAGCATTTGCACTTCCCCTTATGTTGCTGTCCTGTACTTTCTCATTTACAATATTACTCACAGTATCTTCTAATTGTATGTCTCCATGGTCAATAGCTATGTTGTGAAGTACTGCTAGAGCATATATAGTAGTCTTCACGTTTCCCAGTTTACATGACATGCCATACAACAAACATGGAAAACGTCGCTTCCACACACCAAAGCATTGTTCCACAGTATTTCTCGTAGAAATATGGGCTTCATTGTACCTTTCTTCACTTGAGTTTTGTGTTCTTACTAGGGGAGTGAAAAGATATGGCTCTAATGTATATCCTGAGTCACCTAAAAGTATCCCTTTGAACAATCCTCTTTCAAAACGTTCCTTCAAAGACGACTCTCTAAAAATTTGTGCATCATGAGTGCTACCTCTCCATTTAGCTACAATGTCACGAATGCGAAGCTGAGCATCACAAGTTACCTGTGTTAAAGAAAAATTTAATAAATGAAAAATAATAATTGCTGACTATTTTATTTTATTACAATAGGATGTATGAAATACCTGAACATTCAATGAGTAAAATCCTTTTCTATTAATATAATATTGGGCTTCATCACCTCCACATTTTTTTATTTTTATCTGTGTACAGTCAATGCAACCAATAACATTAGGAAAATTTTTTATGCCATGAAATTCTCTCATTACTTTTTCTTGTTCAGCAAATGTATAGGGCATTTTAATAAAAGAGGATGAATGACGAGCAAGTGCACGTGCAACTCTAGCACAAATGCGACTTGTCGTAGCCTGAGACAACCCATGGTGGTCTCCAGCATCTTCTTGTACCTGTAAATTGAACATATGCCTAAGAAAAAGTTATTTCTTTTTGTAGCAATGTAAATAGTCACTATCAAATATACTTGCCTCCCGACGACCCCAACACCTAATCGCAGTTAAAACCTGAATTTCAGGTGACGTCCCGCAACCTCTACGATCTAATGTTAAGTCATCACGTATGAGGTCAATAATAAATCTTGCCGTTGATTTACTAAAGCGATAACGTTTCCTAAAATCCTCATCATCCAAAGAAAACGGGTCGCTCCTATGTCTGTACACTTTTTTACGAAGTGAAAGCGTTTCAACTCGCTCAATCGCATCTAAGCTTAGTATAGCTTGCATGTTTATTGAAAATTTTGTTTAGAGATAATTAAATTGAACAAAATAAAGGCAGTATTATCAACGTTTTGTTTACGAACTGCAAACTGACACTTATGACATTTCAGTGACGTCAAAGTAAACGCTTACTAATCTGTTATAAGAATCGGCCATCTTTGTACGTTAAAACACTCTTATAGTAGGGTTCTCCATATAACTTTATGATAGGTTTATAGAACTGATTGGCACTAAAATGCTGTTATGAATAACGTTTTTTGACAACTGTTCTATAACGAGCCTTTAAGCGTGCTATAACTTTTTATGAATAAAGCCGTACATACATTATTTATCATAATGAACATTTATAATAATCTTTACATTTTTTTTTTATTTAATCTTACTTAGAACTAAAGCTATGGCTAATAAGTGAATTACACAAGTACGCACATTTCATTACTAATTATATTTTAAAGGTTTTTTGTTAATAGTTTTTTTATTGAAAATTTTCGTCATTACAATAGCCAGATTTATTTTGAAAATTCAGTCATGTGAGTTCAATTGACGTTAGCAAAATAAACTTTCAAATGTCAAATCAAATGTTGACAAAATATACGGATTTTATGTATATCTCCAATTATTTTATATATATTAACTATTTTAAATGGTAAAAATAAATAATAATTTGCATTACATACTTAGCTTAGAAAATTGAGTCTATCATTAAGTCAAATATCCAAGGTTTTTTCCGCATATTATTTTTTAATATTATTTTCCTTGTTGAATGAAATCACATTTATCTACATGCTCATTCTCAATACATTCTCGATATTATTGCAAGTGACGTTCATTGTTTTTATGACCTTGTTGTCTATGAACATTATTAGGCATTTTACCAGTGGTGTTAAGAAGATGGCCCCTCTAGCTCCTGCTTTATTTGTGAACCACGGTGGAGGTCCTATGCCCCTATTGGGAGAAAAAGACCATCTAGGTCTTACATACTTTTTACGAGATGATGTGAAGAAACATATTAATTTAAAAGAAGTTAAAGCAATTATACTTGTTACTGCACACTGGGAGGAAAGCAAAGTTACAATTTCATCTGGAGAACATCATGATTTATATTTCGATTACTATGGATTTCCACCAGAAACATACAAATATCGATATGATGCGCCCGGAGACCCAGAATTGGCTAAAAGGATCCAAGAAGTGTTACAAAAATCTGGTATAGATGCAAAACTAGATCCGAAGAGAGGTTGGGATCATGGAGTTTTTGTTCCCATGATGTTAATCAACCCTTCCGCAGACATTCCCATAGTACAAATATCAGTTTTATCGAACCAAGACCCTGAAAAACATTATGAATTGGGCCAAGTTTTATACCAATTCAGAAAAGAAGGCATTGCAATACTTGGATCCGGAATGTCTTATCATAATATGAGAGAATTTAGATTTAGCAGGAACGTAGGGAAAGTTATAAACAATGAATTTGATGAATTTTTATATAAAGCCTGTACGTCTAGTAATGATAAAAGGAAAGCAGAATTAGTTGTATGGGATAAGCAGCCTGGGGCTCTCGAAGCTCACCCACCAAGAGCTGCAGAACATTTAATGCCTTTGATAGTCATCGCTGGTGCAGGTGGAGAAGGACCTGGTGAAAGAATTTTCAACTGGGATATGTCTGGGACTTTTAGATTGAGTGGGTTTATTTGGAAGAATGAATGAATATTTTTAATAATAATAACTAGTCTTTAAAAGAATGTATGTTTTTAATAAATGTATAAATTAAATTCTATATTATATTAATTTCTATTGATTTAATATAGTAATAAAAATAATTAAAAAGTACAGGTTGTGGTTGTGCAAAGCAAATAATATTTATATTTAGGTGTAAACTTAAGTAACTTGTGCTTGTAATTGCCTCAGACATTTCCTAAGTGTTAAGTATGGCCTTAGCAATATATTTTATTATTATATACAATATATAAGACAAATTTTTATAATACTGTTGTAAATAAAAAGCTATAACAAGACTTGTACATTACTTAATTGTATTTCCTTTAATTTTTAAATTATTACTTATATATATATACATATATATATATATATATATATATATATATATATATATATATATATATATATATATATATATATATATATATATATATATATATATATATATATATATATATATATATATATATATATATATATATATATATATATATATATATATATATATATATATATATATATATATATATATATATATATATATATATATATATATATATATATATATATATATATATATATATTTATTTGACAGTAGGGCACCTTGAAGTAGATAGGTGCCTACCTATCAAGGTTATCAATGACAACCTACGTGTTTTTATCACCCCAAGCCATTTATTTTAGATTATTCAAAGTCAGCTATCTTTTAATTTTAAAACAAAACTATTTCTAAAGTGCGAGTCCGTGCTAAACCACCTTCGTGACGCAGAGACGTAGCGTCTGCCTGTAATCGTGACGGTTTGTGGGTTCGAATTCCACTCGGGTACAATGGATTTTATCGTTTCCGTATTCGCTCTGTCATCTAGGCAAGCGCGGCGTTGAGTTCCGCTATTCAACACGTAATGCCTTTAAAAATAAAACACACTATACTTAATAAGTGCATGTGATTAATAATATATTTATTACATATTAAAAGTTTAAGCTTAGAGCAAACAAACGTGCGAACTATACGAAATCTTTAGATTTTGATTTTTTTTATTTTTTAGCTTCACGCTTTATCCCGCACATGGCAGGGTAGGCAGAGGGAACCGCAGGAACCGTGGGAATCTAGTGTTAAGACACTCCGTTGCTCAGTCCCTGCTTTCTCCGTCCCCACTTTCCGCCTTTTCTGAGGCATTGCGTCTTGAGTGGCGGAATCGCGCTTTGCCTAGTAGTTTGCCAGAGCAAAGAAAATGAAAATAGAAAAATCCATCTTCCCTGGTTGGGGATCGAACCCAGAAACCGTCGTGTTACAGGCAGATGTTGCGGTTCTGCACCACGACGGTTTTTATACTCTGTTTTGTAATATTTCCATCTTGATAAATTCACGTAATTTTGATAAAAAAACATTAAATTTAGCAAAAAATTAAAACTTGACAAATAACTTGCATTAACAGTGACCACCATCGTGGCACCAGGGCGTAGCGTCTGCCTGAAAACGCGATAGTTTTGTGGGTTCGATTCCCATGAGGGGGATGATGAGCGCGGAGAAGCGAGGCATTAGTGGAGTATCTTAGCACTAGGTCCCTACGGTTCCCACTTTATTCCTCCTTTCTTCCTCCTTTCTTTGACTTTGTGCTTCGAAAATTAGTACGAAACTATAGCAAGCATGAGTAGGACTTGCACTATAACATTTTTAGTATCACAGATATGACGAAATAGGGAGTCAACGCCCATATGCCAAGCATTTTTAATATCAACTTTTAATATCGCATTAATACATGATAAATATGAGAAGAAACTGCTTAGCATTCCATGGATTCACCGTGCGGGTGCCCATCGCGTTGTAGGAAGAGGAGCTCCGAGCAGCGCTTGGGACTTGCGACCCAAGTGTAGGTTTAAAATACATCAACTCCTCCCACTACCTAAGAAAATTCGTACCGATTCCGCTAATGCCGCCCTTAAAATGATGAAAAAGAATGTAAAAATGAAAAATTATATTTTCAATATAAATTTATTTCACAATACAATTTCAAAATTTGGACGAAAACACAAGTCGAAACACGGCACTGAAACAAATAATTAAAAATTATTATATTTAACTACAAGATAAAACGCTTATAAATAAGATGGACCTTGACACCTTGGGATGGACCTTTTTTAACATGCTTATATTAGTTTCACTTCTGAGTAACTCTTCTTGGACTGTGCGACCGTGGCGTATATAGCCTGTCAGTATATCCTACCCATTGAGCTTCGTTAGCCGAACGGTCACTTGCGCGGGTCTGCGCTGACACCAGATGCATTGGTCGTAGATTCGAATCGTGTTTGCGTCATTTTTTGTTATTAACGTGAGGGAATCCTTTTACAGTTACCCGAACGAGTGGGGACTTGAAGAAGTTATGTGATCGTAGCCGTGAGACACGGGAGCCTAAATCTAACGTGAATCACGGCGAACAACTAGGGCCTAATGTTAAGACACTCTGTTCCTCACTTTCCGCCTTTTTTTCGAGCATAGCGTGTTGAGTGGCGGAACTTAACACCCCGCCACTTATAATTATAAAACAATATGAATAGTTTGGTCACTCAGTGAGTTATAGATGTGCAAAACGAGTGATCTACATTTCCCGACAAATTGCTAAAACTAGTAAAGCTGGTAAAACTAATTTGAACAGAAACAAAATTAGATTTAAATAAAAAATTGTCGTGGCGCAGAGGCGCTACGTCTGGGTTCGACTCCCACTTGCGGAAGATGGATTTTTCTATTTCCATTTTCTTCGCTCTGGCAACTAGGCAAAACGCGGCGTTGAGTTGCGCCACTCAACACGCAATGCCTCAAAAATATACGGAAAGCGGGGACGGAGAAAGCAGGGTAAAAGCCACGGAGTGTCTTGACACTCCTCTGGTTCCTGTAATTCCCTCTGCCTAACCTGCCATGTGCAGGATAAAGCGTGAAGCTAAGTAAAAATAAAAAAAAATAGGCAATTTACATAAACCACCAGCACTAAGAGCAGGATCTAGATCTGCGCCGAATACGATATCTCCTGTCACAGCGGCGGCACCTCTTGAATCTGCCTGACCGAGACCGGCAGCGCCATAGTGACCTGCAGCAAGGAAAAAGAATTACATAAAATAAAGTATAGTATAGCTAAAAACTATGTTTTTTTGTCAGTTTTAAGTAAAGTTCCATTATTCCAAACGAAAATAGAATATGATTGAATTTAAACGTCTATTATAACTCAATGAGAACTCTGTAGTTTATGAAGTTCAATTGTCAGAGAACTTGGGATAATTTCAACGGAACGCGCCTTCAAATCACGCTGCCGCTGTGCTACGCTTTTTTATAGCTTCATGCTTTATCCCGCTCGCAGCAGGGTGAACAGAGAGAACCGTAGGAACAATGGAAACCTAGTGTTAAGACACTCCGTTCCCTGCTTTCCACCTTTTTCGAGGTTTAACGTGTTGAGTGACGGAACTCAACGCCACGCTTTACCTAGTTGCTAGAGCGAAGAAAATGGAAATGGAAAAATCCACTTCCCTTCTTGGGAATCGAACCCTCAAACCATCGCGTTTACAAGCAGACGTTACGCCTCTGCGCCGCAACGGTACTCACTCATTTTTTTTAATTTACAAAAGTATCGTTTAAGAACAACAAATACAAAGACAGATATTAAAAAAATTAAAAATAAATATTTTTTTATATTATTTTTAATATATTATTGATAGTTCATTATGATTAATATCAATTGTATATACTATTTATTAACAGTAATAAAATAATTTTTTATGATAAGAGCATATAGTATAAGTTAAAAAAGGGTACGGACCAAGTGTCTGTAGAGTCAATTACATTAAAAATAAATATAGTTTAAAAAAACAAAAAAGGCACGCTTTTTTAAGTATATCAAACTAAAAATTAAAGAATAATTCTTAAAACAGTAGTGATAGAAAAATACTAATATTATTGTGAAAAAGCGTTTGAACTAAAAAATAAATATAGTTTTTTTAAACTATATTTATTTTTTAGTCCAATGTGGCACATTATTATTATTTTATTTCTTTTTATTTAATTGAATGTTTGACTTTTTTACTGGTGAATAAAATCAAAATAATATATCGTGAAATAAATAAAAAATAAATAACAATAAAATAAAAACCAAATAAAAAAAGACTTTAAAAAACAATAGTTTCTTTTCACTGGTACGGACGGGATTCGAACCCATGACCACAGCATTTAAAAAGTCCACTCGGCTAACGAGAATCACAAGTTAGGTGGTAATACTGACAACTTATATAAGCCACGGTCTCTCCGTCCAAGGAGAGTTACTCAGTTACAAGTGAAATTAATAAAAGCGTAATAAAAATATCTAAAACCCCTCACCGTGCCCTGGATCTGGTTCGCCGTCTGCAGCTCCTTCGTCTCCGTCCTCCTTTGATTCGGTACCTTCTGTCGCCAGATCTGCAACGCTTGAACCTACCCTTCTTCGTACGACATCGACTGTGTAACGAGATCTTATAGTTAACATAACTTTTTGGTACTACTTTATTAGTATGAAAGATAGGGCGGCGTTAAGCTACGCTGTTGAGTGAGTTTCACTGTCACTCATTAAGAAATATTTAAAAAGCTTGGTGAAAAGTTAGAAATAGTGTCTCTACTCTCCTCTTTTCTCAAGCCTTAAGCCGTAAATAGCACACTTTTTCTTATAATATTCTATAGCACATTATAATAACACAAGGGAAAACTACAAGTAAGTAACGTCATAAATTATGAGGTTTAAATTTCTAAGGTATCTCTTTCATAGAAGTCTTAAAAATAAAATAAAAATACTTATTTATATTGCTTTTTTTTGTCACACAGCTTCTTTGTTTTCTTCCATAAATTAAAAAAATCATACCTTTAGCCACGTTGAAACAGGCAATTAAATCTCTACTTACGTTTTGCGCATTCTGAAATAAATAAAAATCAATAAACAAATTAAATAAAAAAGTAAAAAAATATCGAAAGACTTTAAGATCCATACTTTCGCCGACAGCATCTTGCCATTTTGTCTGAAAAAAAAAAACAAATGTCATGTAATTCCCGCGTATTTACTATAATAATTGATCTATGTATGTCAAAATAGGCAGATGCGCCTCCAGTTCGCTTCGCTTACAGTACCGTTCGCTTCGATCAAAGAACTAAAAAATGAAGTATTAATCTTTTTACAAATTTGTATAGAGAACGAGTATTTAATTATTAATACAGAAGTTCGAGAACCGTTAGTTTCAGAGCTGTCGTGGTGCAGAAGTGTAGAGATTCTACGAATACGACGGTTTGCAGGTTCAATTCCCACTAGGGGCAGATGGATTTTTTTTTTTCCATTTTGTTCACTATGGCAACCAACCAAAGCGCGGCGTTGATTTTCCGCATTCCGCGTTTACTTCCATCACTCAATACGCAATGCCTCGAAACGGCGAAAAGCAGGGAACGGAGTGTCTTAATACTAGGCTCCCAAGGCCTACCATAAATATAATATAAGCGGAATAAAGTTAGCTTAAAAAATACAGAAGTGCAATTTTTGGAAGCCAACCCTATGTACTCTACTTTTCGTTTATTGGATAAGAAGGAGACTACCGTTGCCTCTATAATAGCTGTAACATTTAGCTCTTAAACCACAGCCTTTAAAGATCTAGATACTATTAGACCCTTGAAGTTAAAATCAGCTTAATGCAAATCTAGAAGATGTGTATCAAACTGAAAAGCGAACACGTAAACATCCTACTAAAATATTCTAGATTTTTTTATGTCTTCACGCTTTATACCGCACATGGCAGGGTAGCCAGAGGGAACTGAAGGAACTATAAGAAGCTAGTGTTAAGACATTCCGTTGCTTAGTCCCTGCTTTCTCCTATTCCGCTTTCCGCCTTTTTCGCGGCATTGCGTGTTCAGTAACGGAACTCATCGCCGCAATTTGCCTAGTTTCCAGAGCGAATCTGTGTAAATAGAAAAATCCATCTCCCCCGAGTGGGAATCGAACCCACAAACCGTCGCGATTACAGGCAGACGCTACGCCTCTACGCCACGACGGTCCTCATATACTATGATATTTATAAGATTTGCGTTTTTATTCGAAGAGACATTCTACATCATAAACTACCAAAGAATTTTTTAGTATAATAAAGCCAATTTTCCTGGTCTTTTTAACTACCATAATGCTATTTAAAGCATATAGCAAATAAAAAACATATGTAAAAAAATATTGTTTGCTACGCTTAACATATATATCTCCTTATATATTTGATAAAGAATAATCTGGAGTGGGCACCAGACGATTTTGGGATGGGCACAAACCACCCAACTCCCCCCCTCCATACACCCATTGGTGCTAGTATTATAGCTTACTGCCGTTTCCAACACGAAATTATTTTTTAATTCGGAAGTACTCTTTTTGAGATTAGTGGTAGGCTTAATAAGCAAGCGAAGTAAGTGAAAGAAAGAGCGAAACGATCGGTCGTAGATACAAAACGATAGCGAACAGGCGAATTTTTCAAGCTATGGCCGTATTAAAACACAAAAAAAGGCTAAAAAAACACTTACCCTTTATTTACTTTGTAATTTCACATAAATTTATATATAAAAATAATACTAAAAACACATTAAACAATTGTCAATAAAGCATCGTAAAAAACATAATATTCTTATATATATCTAAAATGAAATATATCAAAATATACTTCTTTTTTTGAATATATGTATGTATATATATACAAATGTCAGTTGATTTTATTCTTTATAATCGACCTCCATGTATAAATATATGGTAGAGTCATGTTGTAAGTACCCTTGGGTAGACTCGACCGGATATTTACGTGGCCTTTTTTATCACTGCGTTTCGCATTAGGTAATGATGAGCTCCGGAGCCCAACATCAAACCCTTCTCAGAGTATAATAGCGATACTGAAAGAGATTTCACCTCAGGAGGGTACCAGCATCCCCGGTGCTGAAGAATCCCTCCCTGAGTCCTTAGACTCAGGTTGCCCGTCGAATTCTGGGGAGGGCACAGAACCGCGCTATTGCGCGAGACAAACGTGGCGTGCTCTCTACGACAACCCCTTCCACGCTTAAAGTGTATTTTTGTAACATCAGGGGTCTTCATTCAATTTGAATGCCATCCATTACCACCTTAAGATGGCTAGGCCGGCCTTGTTGTTTCTCACGGAAACACAAATTGTCAGACCAAGTGACACAGCCTGTCTTTATTTTCCTGGCTACAAATTAGAGCGTAATTTCATGCGTCATGCCGGAGTGGCTGTGTTCATAAGGAATGACTTAAGTTTCCGTCGTCTTGCTAATTTTGAAGGACCTGTCTGTTATCTGGCTTCGTATTGATTAAAACTATTGCGTTCAAATCTACGCATGTCTTTACAGGTCCCATAGTGTAATACAGAAACAGATCGACTCTTGAAGCGCTTGCACTCGGCCATTGATGATATGCTCTCGTTTTTCCCCTCCGCTGAAGTCGTGATACTTGGCGATTTCAATGCACACAACTCCGATTGGCTCGGCGCACCACCGACCACGCGGGGAGAGCTGTATTTGACCTTGCTGTGACTAATGGATTGTCCCAACTAGTTCATTCACCCACGCGTATTCCAGACGTGAATAGCTAAAATGCCTCCTTACTGGATCTTCTGCTGACTTCACATCCAAAATAGTACCAGAGGTGCCGATTAAGCACAACAGTTGCAGAACACCCGTGACTCGTCGCGTCTGGCACTATAAGTCAGCAAATTGGGACGGGATGCGTGCTTTTTACTCATCTATCTCTGGGGGCCGACTTGCTTATCTTCTGATGATCCGAGTACCTGTGATTCGGCTGTCACCGAGGGAGTTTTGTAGGGTATGGAGCTTTATGTTCCTAGCTTTGTAGGGCCGCTTAGTGGCAAGTCACAGCTTTGGTTTGGTATGTCTTGCAAACAAGCTGCTACTGAAAAACGTAAGGCATATCAAATCTGGGTTGAGGCACTGGCTATTGCGGAGCTGAAGGTGAAAGCCCTAAAAGGGAAGTATAACCGAGCCTCTAGGTATTTAATCGGCAAATCACCAGAGCAACGTCCGAGCATGTCGCCAGAATCGGTGAGAAACTTGTGAACTACCAGTCTGGAATACGTCAGTTCTGGGCGCTCTCTAAAGCAACACTTGGCAACTTCAGCCGACCCTCGTTTCCGCCGTTAACCCAGAGAATGACATCGTCGTCCATACGGCCAAAAATAAACCCGAACTCCTGGGAACTCGACTCTTGCTGACCAAGGCAAGACACCGCCGACAATTCTGAAATGTCTGAGCTCAATGCCGGACATAAAGTTCAGTCAAAAAGCTACTAGGCGAGCCCTCTCTTCTCTGAACATCCGCAAGTAGAGTGGACCTGATGGCATTTCTCCTTTAGTGGTCCGTTCTTGCGCTCCTGAGTTGACACTGGTACTAACGCGTTTATTACGGCTTTCCTATTCAATCGGCGTAGTCCCGAGTCGTGGAATAGCGCCCTGATCCATCCGATTCCAAAGAAAAGTGACAGCCCGAATTCGGCAAACTATAGGCCTACCACTTTATATTAATAAATTTTAATTCTTTATTAATATACATATAGTTAGGAGTTTCTTGTAAAAAGAGGGTAGTCTTAGATGATAAAGACTATAAAAGCGAAGACATCACGTCACTCGCGTCTCCCGACCGACGTAGATGAAGTGAAAAATATCCTCAAGGACCTCAATCCCAAGAAGGCCCCGGGGCCTGACAACGTCCCCAACAAGGTCCTTAAGAATTTTCCGATCCAATTCGTGTCTTTATTGGTCATGATTTTCAACGCTCTTCTAGCAGAGTGCTCCTTCCCCGCCGAATGGAAGGAAGCCACCGTCATAGGGATACGTAAACCCAACAAACCCACCTATCCTCGAGTTACAGACCCATCAGAATCATCAGCTGCCTAGGGAAAGTCTACAAGAGAATCGTACTCGCTCGCATCAAAGAAATAGTAGAGACGAAGAAACTGCTCATCGACCAGCAGTTCGGATTCCGACAACAGCACTCTGCCGTTCATCAAGTTCACCGACTCACCGTACATATCGCGAAATACCACGTCCACCGCTCGATCCGCAGCGACACGGCTGCCGTTTTCTTAGATATCGCCAAAGCCTTCGATAAGGTCTGGCACAACGGCCTGCTCTTCAAGTTCCACCGCATGGCGCTCCCAGACTCTCTCGTGCACATCATTCGGGAGTACCTGTCAAACCGCACGTTCCGCTACCGTATAGAAGGGACCCTCTCGTTGTGTCGACCCGTCCGCGCTGGAGTCTCGCAAGGCTCCATACTCTCCCTCTTCTATACGCATTGTACACGAGCGATATTCCGCGCGTTCCAAAGGTAGAACTCGCAATGTACGCCGACGACACCGCGCTCTACACCACGAACCGCTCCTCTTGGATCCTAGCCGAAAGACTGCAACTCGCGGCCGACGCCCTAGGCGATTGGTTTAGCAAGTGGCGGTTTGAGGTCAACCCGGAGAAGAGCGCAGCGGTACTCTTTCCGCGTAAACGTTACGAAACCGTCTCTACTATTCGGCTACAAAATAAACCGATCTCTTGGGAAAACCAGGTCAAATATCTAGGCGTCATCCTAGATTCGCGTTTCTCTTTCCGTCCTCACATTAAACACGTGAGAAACAAAGCCATGTTCATCTTGAACAGGCTGTACCCGCTCATATGCAAGCGGAGTAAAATGTCACTTCGCAACAAGCTGGCATTGTACAAAACTTGCATCCGCCCCATCATGACCTACGCCAGTGTAGTGTTCGCACTCACCAACACAGATCTCCTTCAGAGAGTTCAAAATAAATTCCTCAGGATAGCATCTGGATGCCCCTGGTACGTCCGCAACGTAGACCTCCATAAAGACTTCGAATTGGAATTGATCAAAGAGTTCTGTAAAGGCTTAGCCAAGCGCTACTACGAGCGCGCAGACTCTTACCCTAATCCCCTAATCGTCGAAGCGTCTAAGTACGCTCCCCATCCTCATAAACTACTTCGACGCCCTCGAAGCGTTCTTCTAGACCCCGATAACCCAATTACTGTAGCCAACCGTAACTACAACGGAAGGTTACACTCCTCAGACCCCAAGACTCGCCGTCGCCGCCGTAACAAGCGACGCGGCCCATCTCTCACAACGGTACGACCGCGCCTCGGCGCGGCGGGGCCAGTCGGTCCATGACCGCCCTACATACCTTCTGCAGCAGCAGCCATTAATGCTCATTTTACTCTGTGGGGACGAGGCACACTTCGTCCACCCCGCCCGGTGACGCTGTCAAGACCAATTGAGGTCAACAGCCCTTCAGAAAAAAAAAGTCACTCGTGTCTGTCGCGTGACATACAGACGACGTGTGTGTTGGAAGGGGACTACTGTGAGGTGTTGTTAAAAATTTATGTCATTTGATGCAATTACGTAGAACCTCTGTCCGAATACACTTGAGATATGGTGGTCTTCGTGTGTTAAGATGTTTTTCTTTAAAGTAAAATCTAACCTTTGATTTCTAAATATATATTTTGGAAAACAATTAAGGATAAAAAGAAAGAAGGAGAAAGGGATGGAGGAATTCATAGAACAAGCTTTATTTCAATCAAGGTGTATGAAATAAAAGGAAAACAAATTTTAAGTCAAATTTATATTTATTCTATAATTAATCAAAACGCGACGGTTTTTAGATTCGATTCCGACTAGGGGAAGATGGATTTTTCTTTTTCCATTTCTTTTTTGCTCTGGCAACTAAGCAAAGTGCGTCGTTGAGTTCCGCCACTCAACACACAATGCCTCAATATGGCGGAAAGCGGGTAATGGAGTGTCTTAACACTAGGTTCCTATGGTTCCCGCGGTTCCCTCTGCCTACCCTGCTTTATGCGGGATAAATCGTGAAGCTAAAGTTATCATAATCAAATCGGCTAAGCAATTGCTGAGATTAGCATATAACAGGTGAGGTGACAAGCTGACTTAACATTTAAAAACCATTGTTTTGGATGCAAATTGTGACTGTGTCAATAATAATATTGACTTAAATATAAAATTTGAGGACCGTCGTGGCGCAGAGGCGCAACGTCTGCCTGTAACGCGACAGTTACTGGGTTCGATCCCCAGTCGGAGAAGATGGATTTTTCTATTTCCATTTTCTTCGCTCTGGCATCTAAGGCAAAGCGCGGCGTTGAGTTCCGCCACTTAACACGCAATGCCTCGAAAACGGCGGAAAGTGGGGACGGAGTAAGCTGGGACTAAGTAACGGAGTGTCTTAACACTAGGTTCATATGGTTCCTGCAGTTCCCTCTGCCTACCCTGCCATGTGCGGGATAAAGCGTGAAGCTAAAAAAAAAATATATATATAAATATTATTATGATTTTTTAAGTGTGATATATATATTTTCTTTAACTATTTTTCCTGTATATAGATTATAAATTAAGAAAAAGAAAACAGCATCAAGAGAAACACATTACAACCTTTTACTTTCGAACTTTTTTACAACTATTAAAAAAGAAAAGAAAAAGCACTCCACAGATTAAACCATTATTTATTATATATATCATACAATTCAATATATCACAAGCAACAACTTAAACTTAGAACTTTACAAATTAAATTTAAATTAAAAAAAAAATAAACACTATTGTTTAAAATTGATCTTATAACCTTTTGTGTCTGGATCTTGCTCCATTTTGAAGTTCTCTGTGGACAATCCGAAAGGTTTTAATATCATATTGCCCAAATCTTTCAATTTTCCCAACATTTCCGTTTTCAACTTCTCATTCCTCTCCTCAATTAATGGAGGTAGACGCATCAATGCTTTTTGGGCTTCCTTATGATCTGGATCTAGTTCTAGAATTTTCTTATAATCCTCTAGGCTTTCGTCGAACTTGCTCTGTTGCTTCGTAGGATTGTGCTCGTCTGTAAAAATATAAATAAATGGTATACATTACATAACATATAGAAGAAAAATTAAATAATAGTAATGTTTGTAGGTTCGATTCCCGTGAGGGAAAGAAGAATTATTTCATTTCCGCGTGCATTTCATTCAAAATATATACAAAGATGTATAAACTATATACAGGGTGTTTCTGACGACACAGTCTTAGTCAAAACTACCTATAGGGTAAAATATTTCAAGGCTATATACAAAAAACTAGTTAACAATAGTTTAGTCACAGGATATTTTTTCCCATATCATTATATTTATACACCCTGTGTAACATGTGAGGTAGTGATTAAATACAAATGACGTAAACATCTCGTACTACAACAATACTATTGTATCTGTATATATTGTAGATATCTGTGATTTTGTTATAGGTGAAGGATTTAAACTGGATCTCTTTTAAACATGCATACTCCAACTGTGTAATGATATCTCTTTTTTACCGTACATTCTCCTTTGTGTGTTCTCCATTCAACGTGACATTGGCGAAGTGAATTGTGCTCAACTGGCACGCTCGAAACGCCATTAGTAAAGAGAAGAAGAAGAAGAAGAACAATACTATTGAACGTTGTCAATCTGTCACCTTTCATTCAAAGAATAATATAATGAGAAAGAAACAATATCTCCGTCCCGCTCTGACAGTACAGTGTACGCTCGCGTCACACTTGACTAATGGCGTTTTATTTTGGAACAATAATTTAATTATTTATTTTATCGTGATAATACATGGTGTAGATGTTACTGCGACCTTCATTTAAAGCATAATATTAACTAGCCTTCATAAACTTGATAAAATTATAAAACAAGTAGAATTTTCAAAAATAAAAATATATTTGTTTCATACAATATTCCAAAATAAAAATAACAACATATATAAACATATATGTCCATATATACACCATAAACTATAACCATTTTTTAAAAAAAAAATATTTTTATGATTTTTAAAGAGTTAATCCGCACATTGAGAATAGAAAACATACTACAAGAAAACATAAAAATTTGCAAGCGCTCTGACCAATGAGACATCTCTCTTGCACGGTTTGCAAGAGGTCGCGGGTTCAAATCCCGCTGCATTCAAATTTTTATGTTTCCTTTAAATATAAAAATAGAGAGAGTAAAAAATACAAATATATATATATATATATATATATATATATATATATATATATATATATATATATATATATATATATATATATATATATATATATATATATATATATATATATATTCGATGTAACAAAAGTTATTTAATGCAATATATCATGAATGTAATTGAAGCATGAATTAAGTACAGATGAGATACATCTTACTTAAAGAAAACATGTAAAAGTTTTTTGAACGCAGCGGGACTCAAACCCGCGTCCTTTTGCGAACCGTGCAAGCGCTCTCACCACTGAGCCATGCGTTCTTCATCACGCCGCGTCGAAATCCGAAAAGACGAGAGAATGCTATTTTTTAATTTTTTTTTCTTTAGCTTCACGCTTTATCCCGCAAATGGCAGGGTAGGCAGAGGGAACTGCGCCGTGTCTGGTTTCCAGAGCGAAGAAAATGGAAATAGAAAAATCCATATTCCCCTCATGGGGATCGAACCCAGAAACCGTCGCGTTTACAATTTTATTAAATATTTTTAAAGTGTTAATCCACACTGATGATAGAAATATACTTACCTATAATACGCCTTTAAATATTTCTCATCCAACTCAACAGCTTTAGTACAATCTTTGGCGGCTTCTTTGTATTTTTGTAGCTTCATTTTTGCTGCACTCCTGTTACAATACAATATAGCCCTTTGTTGAGAGAACTGCAACGGACATATTCTTAATGCTAAAAAAAAAAATGATTTTTATATAGTAAATAAAGTTAATTTAGCAAAGCAAAAAGTATTTTTTTTTTAGTTTTATCCCTCACATGGCAGGGTGGGTAGAAGGAACTGCAGAAACCACAGGAACCTAGTGTTAAGACACTCCGTTGCTTTGTCCCTACTTTCTCCGTCCTCGCTTTCCGCCTTTTTAAAAGCATTGCGTGTAGAGTGGCGGAACTCAACGGCGCGCTTTGCCTAGTTGCCAGAACGGACAAAATGGAAATAGAAAAATCCATCTTCCCCGACTGGGGATCGAACCCAGAAACTGTCGCATTCCAGGTACGTTGCACCTCTGCGCCACGTCGTATATAAAAGTATGTAATAGTTTATTTTCAATTTTGAAAATTCAGTAGGAACTCAGATTATCCGGACCTCGATAGTACGGATTCTCGATTATCCGGACTATAGGCAGATTGAATTAAATGTATTTAAAAGTCGTATTTGTACTAGCAAGTGTCAAAAGGCAATCACCAAATATTTTCAACCAAATCTCCAAATAAATATTGATTTTCGTCAATATGTACCAGTTGTATATGTATGCACAAAACTCGATTACGCGATATAGTTTCGATTATCCGAATGCCTTACTACAACAATTACTTCGGTTAATCGAGTTTCTACTGATCTAATAGTAGGCTACAAACATGAACAGGCTATACAAAAGATTCAATGTAAAATAATGTATAATAATATAGCCCGTGCATCTTCCTCTATATATGGACTATCCATACCAGAAACCAAATTTCCGAAAAAAAACAGTATTTTCCAAGATATCCCATTTAAATTTATTCACTGCCAGTACAATAAAATGTTTAAAAACTAAACATGCATATACATACAGACTTAATTAGACACTAAAGAACTAATTACTAACTAACTTACTTAAGTTAGTCAGTTACAAATCATCTATAGTTAGCAGGGTCAATGACTTTAGTGTCCTAACACTCTGCTCTATGTAATCTATCCGAATAAGATATCACATGCTAATAGAAATTGTCTAACCAGAAGAAGTAATTTTTTTTTAGCTTCACGCTTCATCCCCCCCCATAGCAGGGTAGGCAAAGGAAACCGTGGAAACCGTGTTAAGACACTCCATTTCCCTACTATCCGCCTTTCAAAGCATTGCGTATTGAGTGGCGGAACTTAATGCCGCGCTTTGCCTAGTCGCCAGAGCAAAGATAAAGGAAACAAAAATATTCACCATTTCCAAGTGGGAATCAAACCCACAAACTGTTGCGTTTATAAGAAGAAAGATATTCTTAAAATACTTTACTCTGCATTTGCAGATTGTGACAAAACCAATTGTGTTATAGTCACTTTATGCCAGTGTGGGAATTGCAATTGTTATAACAATGATTATTTATATTAAAAATATTTAATTATGAGGACCGTCGTTGCGCAGAGACGTATCGTCTATCTATAAACGCGACAGTTTGTGGGTTCGATTCCCACTCGGGGAAGATGGATTTTTCTATTTCCATTTTCTTCGCTCGGGAAAGTGCGGCGTTAAATTCCGCCACTCAACACGCGATGCCTCGTAAAACGGCGTAAAGCGGGGACGGAGAAAGCAGGGACTAAAGCAATGGAGTGTCTTAACACTAGGTTCATATGGTTGCCATGTGAAGTTAAAAAAAAAATATTTTTTTTATAATTTAATATTTAAATTATTTACATGATTAAATTTTCATTAATTTTTTATCATATTAATTTTTTATTTGTTAACAAAAATAAATTAATTAAAATAAGCATACCTTCGGTATATTTATCAATACTCTGTTCAAATTCGCCAACTTTAAATGCATTATTGCCAGCAACTTTGAGTTCTTCCGCAATAGTCTGTCTTTCGGCCTTCTGGTCATCTGTCAGATCTACTTCAGCATCTTTCAGTGATAATTCATCGATGGAATCTGTGTCGCTCTCACCTTTATCGCTATCTTCAAATTTTTCAGCTTTATCAGGTTCATCTTTGAAAAAGGGGTTGTTGGCTGGAAGGAAAAGATTAAGATTAAGAAACATTGTAACACAATTGTGTGTGTTTAGTACTTTTTATATACATTTAAGTAAAAAGCATAGAATAGTGTCTTAACTCCAACTTTTTTCTGCATACTCTGTTATATAGAGATTTGTCGTGCGTTTGTTACATATAACAAATACATCAATGTTTTCATATTATTTTCATTAATAATGGAGAAGAAAGAGAATGCAAAGAAATGTATATAAGTTTTGCAATATTTGTAAACAATGTTAAAAGATGTTAGCTTAATATGCCAAGACAGTTTTGTTAATAGTTTAAAAATAAACACTAGGTTATAATATCCACTCATAATTGAATTTGTCATTTTGTTATCAAAAACCAATGTATATTTCGATGCTTTTTTATTGAGCGAGTGAGGAGCGCAGCGACGAGCGAAGCTCTCTGTTAGTGGGGGTCTATGCATTCTTTGTTCGCTAACTCCTCCTAGACCACTGAACCGATTTTGATCGGATTTGTTTTAAACGATCACTGTGGTCATGAGGAGTGCCAACATATATAAAAAACTGTGATCGGACATGTCCTTGAGGAATAATTGAGAAAAAACCAACAAAATTCGATTTTCATTGAAAATGCATTGGATTAGCTTGCGCATGCAATTTCTCTATGGCCAAACACATTGTGAACTTAATTTATTGAGAAACCCATTGAAATTTGCTAGCGCGCGCCATAAACAGAGATTTCAATTCCCCAGCATAACTCTATGGTACAATTATCACCCCTCATCCCTCAAGGACATCATTTCATGAAATGCGATATAGCTACCACTTGGACCTAATTTCCATGCAAAGTTTCATCGAGTTCTGTCAAACGGCCTCGGAGGGGACAGGCTACAAAAAACGGCGAAGTGAACATATAAGAGCTTCGCTTCAAAAAGTGTCTTTATTGTACCGCTTCCGCGCTCGCTCAATTAACAGGCCGGATGGGCTGAATACCTAGTTTTAATATTATTAATTATGTATATAGAATTCACAATTCTCAAACAAATAAGTAATACATTTTAATTTTTAAATCTTTTCTAGGGTAGTCAAAAGTAACTAAAGTTACTTAGAGTGGAAAAATAAAGGTACATTTAAGAAAAAATAAGAAAATTTAAAATTTTGCAATATATATTTAAAAGGTGTGGCAATGTTGTCATTAAACAAAACACAACATACCAAACTCATCTTTAAAATCTCCGCTGGAAGATGGAAATTCTTCCGCATGGGAGTCAGGGTTTATAACATTCTCTTCATCTCCAGAACGGAACGAAAGTTCTTCTTCAAGATTTTTAGTCAAATCGTCAATGACTTCCTCGTTAGAAACACTATTGGTACTTTTTAACCTCTCCGACATTATTATTTTAAAAATACGAATAATATTAAAACAATAATAAAGAAAGCCTCTTTTATGGCAGATGAGTTATGTAGAATATTCAAGAAGGCACAGTATTATATAAAATATTTAATGTTTTTTAGCTTTGCGTCTCGTCATTCGTCATTCGTGCGATACACAATTTTTAAGTTTGACAATTTGAATATAATGAATTGACATTTGAAAGCTGTAGCGTTTAGTTTTTGCTACTTATTGAAATCATAAGTAATAAAATTCTTGATATTAAGTATAAAATAAATAATTAAGCAATTAATAATTGTTTATAGTAGTTATAATTTTGCTTTATTATTTTATGAAGTTAATAAAATTAATTTTAATACCATTATGATTTGTGACGTAACAAAACGCATTTAGGTTTCATTTTACGATTTGTATTCCTTATTCCTTAATTGTATTTTATAAGTAATTATTTTTTATTAACTAAATTTACTGTTTAATCAATTTTAGTATAAATGTTCATTACATCAACCTATGCTAATAGTTAATATTACTATTAATAATATTTTTAAACACAAAATTTTAAATATTAATTTAAATTTAATTATATTAAATTTTTAATCATCAGAACTAACAGAGTACGTTTAACGTTAAACGAAACGAGATAACCTAACATGTCGTAATTTCAGGGTCAAATAGATATTCAAATAGTATCTAAAAAACCAGATTAACATAAGTATTAGATGAAAAGGACGCGTGTGAATTATTCATCAAACTAACTTTATCTTCGCCAAGTTTACCAAAACTCTGAAAGTTCTAGTGACAATGTTTTACAGAAATATATTAAAGACTTTCTCCAAATCTAGATCGTCATATTTACGGACATATAACGGTGTTGTAAATACGTTCGGCAATTACAGAAGCGTAATACCTCTATCAACAACACGGCTGGCATTAAAAGATGATAAGTAAGTGCAAAATCACTAATTTTAATTAAAAATATATACATGCAATAATTATTTATTTTTCATGCCAAAGTATGTTTTAATTAACATTAACTTGGCAGAGTTACTCAATTTTATTTTATAAATAAATATTATGTATTCATAAATGTTCATTTGATTGAGCTTATAATTATAATAACAAAAGCTATATATACTATTTTAATTTACATTTATGTACATATTGTAATTTACTATTTTTGAAATATTATTCATAGTAACAAATTCATGTCGCTCATATCTTATTTTAAATAGTAATAAGAAAATTTATAAAACAGCAGTAGACATTAAAATAATTATAATAAATAATCTAACTCAATCTCCTTATGATAAATTGTGCACCTTTAATTATAGTGATGGTGTATAAAACTCCCATTTAGAGGAAATAATTATATTAAATTGTCTGCTTTAGTATAGGATTGACCAAATATCATATAGTGGGGTATATTTAAGAAATTTTGGTTCCAAAATATGAATAAATTAGCCTTGTACTGTACCCTACATTTGGAAGAGTAGGCAGACACTTTCGGATCATTGCATGTTAAGTGGTGGCAATTATATATCTAGTAATAATTGAACTTTGACCAATTTTAAAACATTGTCATGCAGCACCACAATGGATTTGAATTTTATTTTAATAATTAATTTTAATTTATATGAAAATAAATATTAATTATACTATAATTTAATTAAATTGTAATAATTTAATGAATATGCATATTATCACAAATAACAAATATTAATGTTGATATGTAATCTGTTGAGATAATAAGTGTAGTTGACTTCTAGATATACAATGATTTGTCTACACCAAGACTGATATTGCATTTTCTTTACTTATATATAAATGCAAAGCTCTGTTTTTCCTTACTGCCTTTCTGTCCACGCATCTGTCACATGTTAGACATAATGGTAATGAAATTTGTAGATGCTACATAGGTTTTTTAGCACCTTTTTTTGGATAGTGCCTTTTGTGTGTGTTTAGTTAAAGGTCTCCCCAGTTTCCCATATCTCTTTATTTTTAGCAAGTCTGGTCTGCGTCTTTCCAGCCTTTGTGATCATCATCATCAGTCATTCATATTAATATTTCATAACAGGACTTTATGGATAGTTAAATATTCAATCTTAGAATAAAAATATGTCATTATAAAACAAAATTACTTTTTTGTTTTAATTAGTTAAGATTTATTTTTATATTAAACTTGGGCCTAAATTCACATTTACCTTAGTTCTATCTTGTTATCCCCCAATCAAAAATTATTATTTTTTTTATTTAACTTATTGAAGCAAAAAAAAGAAATTTATGATATTTTACAATATTTTTAATTTTATGTTATTCACAATAAGGTTAGAAAACATACTTAAAGAAAACAAAAATTTGAACGCACCCATATTCGAACCTACATCTCTTGCAAACTGTGCAAGTGCTCTAACCGCTAAGCCATGTGCGTCGAAATTTTTATATGCTTTATACAACTTGTTTCGTTGTTAGCATATCTGTAGAGAGAGCTAAAGAAATATGACTTTATGACTTAAAGAAAACATAAAAATTTGAACGCAGCGGGATTTAACCCGCGCCCTCTTGCGAACCGTGCAAGCGCTCTCACCACTGAGCCATGCGTTCTACATCACGCCGCGTTGAAATTTTTGTGCTGTATACAACTTATGTCGTTGTTACCATCTCTGTAAAAATTTCCGCTACACAAAGATCATTACAAAGAACAATCGTTTGGCGAGAGAATGCTATTTTTATTAAATATTTTTATGATTTTTAAAGTGTTAATCCACACTGAGGATAGAAAAAATACTTAAAGAAAACATATAAAAATTTGAACGCAGTGGGACTCGAACCCGCGCCCTATAGCGCGCCCCCTTTTTCTATCCTCAATGTGGGTTAACACTTTAAAAATCGTAAACTTTATTGTTTTATTTTAATGTATATATATTTTTATAATTTAACTTTTTTTACGTAACTATAATTTAAACATAGCCCATATATAACCGATTTTAAAAAAAAAATAAACAAAACTCTTCAATCGGATTTATTGATTAAAAAGTTTTTATAAAAAAAAATCTTCCACAGAGTAAAAGTAGTCTTTCACCTCTTCGACGGAAGACGTTTAGAAGCTGAAGGGAAAGTTGGTGACTCCTTGCTGGACGTGGTGGTCAATAACGATCTAGATATCGACGGGTTCGGGGCGTGCGAGGGGACGGTCACGTGCTCGACGTGTCACGTTGTGTTGAAACAGGAGGATTATGATAGGTGAGCGATTTTGATGGATTTTAGTGGGTTTTGGTGGATTTTAGGGGGTTTTGGTGGGTTTTAGGGGGTTTTAGTGGATTTTGTTTAGGCCTTCGTGGAACAAAGGCGATATTAACTGCTAGGGATAAATTTTTAGTTGCTTTGGTGTGAAAATAGAACGCAGCGTTGAGTTCCGCCACTCACTAGACCACACCACTCATAGACACTATCTAATTCTTCGAAACATTGCAGTTTGAACGGCGGAACTTACCGCCGCCGCTTGTCAAAATATAATATATAGTGTCATAAATCAACTTATTCTTTATCTTAGTTTTTTTTAGCTTCACGCTTTATCTCGCATATTGCAGGGTAGGCAGAGGCAACTGCAGGAACCACATGAACCTAGTGTTTAGACACTCCGTTGCTCAGTCCCTGCTTTCTCCGTCACCGCCTATCTTAATAGAACCTTATGAATATATTAATTAGCGACGTAATATTTCAAAAATTGACCAGAGAGCCGGAAACAGGGTGTCTTAACACTAGGTTCCATTACTATGCTACATGCGGGATAAAGCGTAAGTAAGATGAGAGACATAACTATATATATATTTTTTTTTAGCTTCACGCTTTATCCTGCACATGGCAGGGTAGGCAGAGGGAACTGCAGGGACTGTGGGAACCTAGTGTTAAGACACTCCGTTGCTTAGTCCCTGCTTTCTCTGTCCCCGCTTTCCACCTTTTTCGAAGCATTTCGAGTTGAGTGGCGGAACTCAACGCCGCGCTTTGCCTAGTTATCAGAGCGAAGAATATGGAAATAGAAAAATCCATCTTCCCCGACCGGGGATCGAACCCAGAAACCGTGGCGTTACAGGCAGACGTTGCGCCTCTGCGCCACGACGGTCAATTGAAGACATGAGTGGATGAAGGGGATATGATACATTTGTAAATGTGGAGATAAAGGACACTTCATTGTTAATTATGTACATAACTATTTGCGTCAAATTGTAGTTAATATAATGAAGTGGGAAAATAAGATAAAGATATACGAATTAGTATTTGTTAAATAAAAAAACATGGTTGCCTGTAAAGTCGGTTTTACGGGTGAAGATTTTATGTGACAAAGTCTTTTTCTCGGTAGAATATTTATTGATATGAATATTATTAAATTGCACAATAGGAACAAGGAATTGAATGAAAATAAGAATTGCACAAATTTTAACTATAGAAAATATATTTTGTTTTCTAAAACATTGTACATGTAAACTTAAACTTGACTAATTCCTATTTGAGTGATTTTGCTGAGGATAGGACGATGATAGGAGAAATATGAAATGAAAGGAAGTGTTTCTGCTGTGATGTGTCTTGCGAAAGTCAAATCTATCACGTGTCAAGTGATACGCGCGGCGGACCGATCATAGTTCGGTGACTCATCGTAACGTTACCGGGCGTTACACTTTTTCATGAGTGACTCAGCCGCAATCTAATTTAAGACGTTGTCACGTCAAAATATGTACATAACTCCTTCATTCAGTATAAAAATCGGTTTTTACATAAAAATGTCACATAACCCTTTCATACACTCATGTCTTCAATTGTTAGTAATCGAAAACGTTTGGAGGCTGACCTTGCTTGGTGCAGAAGTATGAATACAGTACGAGTGGCAATTTAGTGCTTACATAGATAATAGTCGATATCTAAAACGTTATATAAACTAATATTATATAGAACAAACGTTTGTTTTTAATAATTAATTAATTAGCTTCACGCTTTATCCCGCACATGGCAGGGTAGGCAGAGGGAACTGCAGGAACCACATGAACCTAGTGTTAAGACACTCCGTTACTTAGTCCCTGCTTACTCCGTCCCCACTTTCCGCCGTTTTCGAGGCATTGCGTGTTGAGTGGCGGAACTCAACGCCGCGCTTTGCCTAGTTTTCCAGAGCGAAGTAAATGGAAATAGAAAAATCCATCTTCCTCGACTGGGAATCGAACCCAGTAACCGTCGCGTTACAGGCAGACGTTGCGTCTCTGCACCACGACGGTCGTCTTGTATGTTTTTTTTTATTGTTTTCATATAAAAGTTATTGGGCAGATTTAAAAAAAATATTATTTGATATATACATTTTGACTGAGGAACACAGGATTTGTAAGATTTTATAAAAAAATAGGAACCGCTAATAAAAATTCTAACGTATAACCCAAGTTGTGATTGTTTTTTTGTACCTTCACGCTTAATCCCGCATAAAGTTGAGTGGGCAGAGGGAACTGCGGGAAACGTGAGTCTAGTGTTAAAAAACAATTTAATAAGTGATAATAAAATGTTCTACAGTATTATTTGAAGTATCTGAATGGTGCTTCATGTATGCACAGTACGATTTTCCAGGAACTTCTTTGGTTCTATTAAAACGATGTTTAATTTAATTTTTTCTCAGCTAATTGGAGGCAAGCACTCTGACTAACTTTGGGAGTAATATAAAAAAAGAATTCTCCATTTCAACAACGTGTTTGCTAAATTTAGTTTCTAAAGCCTCCGCAAGATCTACTTTTGATTCCACTATTTGAATTTCTTCGACTTTTTTTTTATTTTTCACATAATTATTTTTCACTAATTGTCTTTTTAATATGGCTTTTGGAACGTCATTCGTTCGACTTGCTTCATTTAATCCAATAGTTTTTTTTAAAAAATTCTATAGTTAGTTTCATAGATACTAGTAACCAATACTATTTCGTCATTTAACAATAATATTTCCTCTTCTTGCCGACATTCTGGAATATATAAATATAATCCAATTACAACTAAAAAGTAGGTATCTATTTACATGCAATACCAAAATATTTGAAGTATATATAATATCTGAAGTATATAGGTATAATGTCTACAATTTTTTTTTTTGGCTTCACGCTTTATCCCGCACATAGTAGGGTAGGCAGAGGGAACTGCAGGAACCGTGGGAACCTAGTGTTAAGACACTCCGTTGCTTAGTCCCTGCTTTCCGCCTTTTTCGAGGCATTGCGTGTTGAGTGGCAGAAATCAACGCCGCGCTTTGCCTAGTTTTCCAGAGCGAAGTAAATGGAAATAGAAAATTCCATCTTCCCCTCATGGGAATCGATCCTACAAACTGTCGCGTTTACAGGTAGACGCTTACGCCTCTGCACCACGACGGTCCTTCCCTTTGCTTTCATTTCATAATTTTTCGAAACATTGCGTGCTTAGCGTTTATTACGTAAGCGGTTGACGCTTCTAAAGTGTTCATACAATTTTACTGACATAAATATTAAGTTGATTTTTGGCAATATTTCAGATTTTTATACTTATTTCGAATGCTATTCTAATTTTAATTGAAGTTTTATTATCACAAGTGCGGCGCTGAGTTCCGCTATTTCAAACTGCAACAACTCAAATAATATGCTACCTGCTATATGACGGGATCTTTTTTCCATTTTCAATTTAAATTCGATTCACTTCAATTTTCAGATTAAATTCATTAATTTCAAGTTTCAATTTAAGTTAAATTAATACACAATTCAAATTTCATTAATTTCAATTTTCATTTTAAATTCAATTAACTTCAATTTTCAATTTAAATTCAATTAATTTCATTTTTCGCTCCAGATTACCAGAGGAAGCGGCAGACGAAGAGCGTGACATGCTAGATCTAGCTTACGGCCTGACTGACACATCTAGATTGGGATGTCAAGTGAATCTAACTAAAGAACTAGACGGCCTAGAAATTAAAGTACCCGAGAGTGTAAACGATGCGAGAAGTTGATGTTTTGTATTAAATTCAAAGTCGATTTCCGATTCTTTTCTAATCTTACAAAGTAATAATTTCGTAATATGTTATATTTATATACATTTTGTATAAAGATATTCTATAAAGATATATTTTCGTTTTAAATTAAAAACGAAGTTGTTCCAGTTAGAGTTGCGGCGTTGAGTTCCGCCATCTGCCACGAGATATATTGAATTTGAATGAAAGGCGGAAATTTGATCTTAACACTTGTATATATTGATTCAAGGCGAAATTCAATATAGATTATTTAAAAAAAACAATGTTAGGTTTTTTTTGCGAATTATTTTTTATTAAATTGACATTTACAGTGTTATTACTTTGTAATATGTAAGGTTTTGTTGAATAGAACAATTATTATGATTATAAGATTATAACATAAATAAATATAATTATATAGATTAAATATATGGTTGTTACACTGATATGCAATGTTTGATTTAACAACAACAACAACAACAATATATATATATATATATATATATATATATATATATATATATATATATATATATATATATATATATATATATATATATATATATATATATATATATATGTATATATATGTATATGTATATATATATATATATATATATATATATTTATATATATGTATATGTATATATATATATATATATATATATATATATATATATATATATATATATATATATATATATATATATATATATATATATATATATATATATATATATATATATATATATATATATATATATATATATATATATATATATATATATATATATATATATATATATATATATATATATATATATATATATATATATATATATATATATATATATATACTTAGTCTGGCCATAAATACTGTTACTATTCAAAAAAAGAAAATATTACGTTTGAATTTGGAATCTGTCATTTATGATTGCTTGATGTGTTTTCTTATTTTCGCGCCATTATATTGTTAAATATTTTGTTATATTAAAATGGAGTGGGGTGATAAAGAGAACCGAATCGCTGTGATTGCCTTACATAAAGTAGGTATGGAGAAAAGTGCAATTTTTAAAACCCTCCACCCGCTTGGTATTAGTCAAATGTTTGTTTACCGGGCTATTGATAGGTACAATGATACCTCCTCTGTTTGTGACAGAAAAAGATCTGGCCGTCCACGTACCGTTCGTGTGAAAAAGGTGATTAAAGCAGTTAGGGAAAGAATTCGAAGAAATCCTGTCCGTAAGCAAAAGATTTTATCTCGGGAGATGAAGATAGCTCCTAGAACCATGTCGCGTATATTAAAAGATGACTTAGGACTTGCAGCCTATAAGAGACGTACTGGTCACTTCTTAACTGATAATTTAAAGAAGAATAGGGTGGTAAAATCCAAACAACTACTTAAGCGGTACGCAAAGGGAGGTCACAAAAAAATTTTGTTTACGGATGAGAAAATTTTTACAATTGAGCAGTATTTTAATAAACAAAATGACCGTATTTATGCTGGAAGCTCTAAAGAAGCTTCGCAATTAGTAAACAGAGTACAACGTGGGCATTATCCCACTTCAGTGATGGTTTGGTGGGGTGTTAGCTATGAAGGGGTGACTGAGCCATATTTTTGTGAAAAAGGTATTAAAACGTCGGCACAAGTTTATCAAAATACCATTCTTGAGACGGTAGTTAAGTCTTTAACTAACACCATGTTCAATAACAAAGAATGGTGCTTTCAACAAGACTCGGCACCGGGTCATAGAGCTCGATCCACCCAATCTTGGTTGAAAACTAACGTTCCGGACTTTATCAGCACTGAAAACTGGCCGTCGTCAAGTCCTGACCTAAATCCATTGGATTATGATTTATGGTCAGTTTTAGAGAGTAAGGCTTGCTCTAAACGCCATGATAATTTGGAGTCCCTAAAACGATCCATTCGGTTGGCAGTGAAGAATTTTCCTCTAGAAAGAGTTCGTGCTGCTATTGATAACTGGCCTCAACGTTTAAAAGACTGTATTGCAGCCAATGGGGACCACTTCGAATAAACATTGTATATTTTTAATAGTTATATATTGATGTATTAAACTAACTCACTATGAAAGGAATAAATGTTACGTATAAAAAAAAATTGTGCTTTTCTTTATAACAATATTTATGGCAAGACTAAGTATATATACAGGATGTATCTGCCATGACGGCTATTATCAAAACTACTTATAGGGGAAAATATTTCAAGGCTATATACAAAAAACTAATTCACAATTATCAATAGTTTAGGCACAGGATCATTTTTCCTATTTCACTATATTTATACGTGCTGTGTAACGCGTGAGGTAGTCGTAATAAACACGAATGACATATAGACCTAGTACTACAAAAATACTATTACAACAAAACAAACGTTGTCAATCTGTTACCTTTCATTCAAAACATAACCAAAAGAAAAAGAGCTATATCTCCGTCCCGCTCTGACAGCACAGCGTACGCTCGCGTCACACTTGACAAATGGCGTTTTATTTAAAAAAAAAATATTATTTACTTTGTTTGAAATTTTCTTTTTTTATTTTTGAAAATTTACCTTCTTTTATAATTTTACCTAAACTATTCAAATTCGAACATTGGCTATATTTTTCACCAATCCGCCACTTCGAGGTCTTTAATATGGTGCCAAAAGTATCATTCTAGGTCAAAAACTTGCCTCTCTATGTGTGCGCAATTAAAACGCTTCCACAAAAAAAGTACACTTAATTTATTGTTTACTACTAATGTCAGCGTTTGATTACATGATCATGACTCATTTCGAGATATGTTCAGTGTCATAGCACCGATTAAAATTGAAGCACTTTAAAATGGCTCTATTATAAAGTCAACCCCCTTTCCCCAATTTTAAAAAGGCTCTAACTTAAACCTATACCCCCTCCCCTAAATTTCAAAATGGCTCTAACATAAAACCATATCTTCTCCCCCCAATTTCAAAATGGCTCTAACATAAACCTATACCCCCTCCCCTAAATTTCAAAATGACTCTAACATAAAACCATATCTTCTCCCCCCAATTTCAAAATGGCTCTAACATAAACCCATCCACCTTATGATTTTGATTTTTATTATATATGATGTAGATGACATGAGTTTACGATTTTAATTATTACTAGAAATTAAACTGTTTCCAAAGTTTTGCTGTCGTTTTCACTGGTTCCAATAAGTTTATTTTAAAACTTATCTCTCTAAAAATATTACTGAAGTCTTTAAACATAATATTGAATTTTCTAGCAGAATCTATACATTTTAACATATTTTCGTTTGAAAATATTTTGCAATAGGTGACAGGTATATATTTAGGTAATATGTCACGAACATATATGTCGGCGCTAGGCCAGGGTTTCGTTGTTCAGAGTCCATGTTTCATAATAAAATATCAGAGTGGTAGCAATTGGTTTATTCTCGTACAATAGTTAATACAGAAGAGTTTTACAATACATAATTCAGTCCTTTTATTTATTTGACAGCTGACATTTCTGTTCAATATTTAAAATTAATATCATAAAGAACTTAAAATTACAAATAGGTTTTACTGATTTGAATAATTAAACATTAATTTCAATATTAATTACTTTCTAACAATTAAATCGTAAAATGTATATTGATTTGCGCCCATATATACTATGTAATAGGATCTTTCAATAATTCGAAACAAATCTCACAGGTGTAATCTTGAGTGAGAGTGTATAATGCTATAAGAAAATTATTTAGCGTTCGCTATTGAATAGACATTTTTTTTCAATATCTTATTAATATTTAAATATGGCGCGTAACGTAAATAATTTTAATACTTTATGTATTTTGTAAAATATATTTGTTATTAATTTAGATATATTTAAATAAGACAAAATAGAGAATTTTCTTTTGTAAATAATGATAATCAATGTAAAATTCCATTTATTATGCAAATATTTTATTTTATTGACTAACAATAAATTTAAAAGTGTATTTGTACATTTTTTAAATAATAAATAATAAAAAAGCCGAAGTCTGTTAAATGGGATTACAGTCCATTATATAAAAAAAAACAACACGTACTTTAAATTCGAAACGTCAAAGTCAAATGTCAAAACTTAGTTTTGGCGCCGCAAGTTTATTTTGAAATTATTGTTTCTCCAAATAAATAATTAACAATGTCTCTTAATAAACAAAAGTTAAATAAATTTCTTAAAGCATTAGATACTCTCACTCAAGACTATATTTGCAAGGTTTGTTCCGAATTATGCAAAGATCCTGTCACTTTGAGTACATGTTTTCACATTATTTGCGCGGAACATTATGAAAGCTTAAAAAACTGCCCAGCATGCAATATACCTCTATCTGGTTGTAAGACTTTTAAAGATGAAGGCCTGGAAAAGTGCATAGACTCCACTAAGCAATTAAATATCATGTTTGAAGGATTTAAAAATGAAAATGCATTACAAAGTTCTAAAACGGGAACTTCAAGTCAGACTAGCAAAAAACGCGGTAGAAAACAAGATGTACTAAGTGAAACTAGCGAAAACTTGAACAAAACATCTCAAAAGACCCTGAATGTAGATAAGAAATCCGAAAAGAGCATGAAATCTTCAGCTCCATTGAGCAAGCCTGAGAGTAAGGTGGTAAACTTAAATTCCACAGTGTCGTCTACAGCTAGCTCTAGAGTCAACAAGGGATTGGAGAAGAGAAATAAGAAAGGAGAGACTTCTCTCCACATTGCTTGCCGTTTGGGAAAAGTAGAGACTGTGGCTGAACTATTAAAGCAAGGTGCTAACTCTAATACTAAAGACAACGCAGGTTGGACACCACTACATGAAGCTGTACAAAATGGTCGCTTGGATTTAGTAAAGCTTTTGTTGCAATACAATACTTTGCTTGATGTGCCGGGACCAGGTAATGAGACACCTTTACATGAGGCTGTGAGATACAACTTTGAAGAAATAGCCGAAGAACTAGTTAAAAATGGAGCTGACATTAAAGCAATGAACTGCAAAGGAGAAACACCCATGCAATTGGCTTCAGAAGAAATGAAGAAAGTTCTAGAAGAGGCCGCTAATAATATAATACAAACTCAAGGTGTGAATGTTACATTTATATCTGAATTATATACAGAACTGGATTCTGAAGATATAAGAGTCTATTGTGTGTCTCAAGACAAAACAGTTCAGAACAAGTTGAAATTGTTGGTGAAACATCATTTAAATCTACATATTGAGGCAAAATTTACAAAAAATGTGACACACTTAGTTGTGGATTCCGATGATGACTATATATGCACATCCTCATTGGACATTTTGCAGGGTATAGTAAATAGCATATGGATCTTATCAAGTCTATGGATAACTAAATCTTCGGAAGAGAAATTGGAGCCGTTCAACAAATATGAAATACAAGGAGTGGGTAACAAGTCATATAATGGCCCTAAAAATTCCCGCTACAATAAATATAAGCAACTACCAGGCATTTTCAACGGATGCCACTTCTATTTACACAATTTCAATACTAAATATGAAATAACTAAAGATATAGTGGTAACTAAGGCTATATTGACTAAACTTATACTAGATGCAGGCGGTGTTGTGCTGCGAAGGATTCCTAACCCCGAGTTAATACCAGATGCAGAGAAACTAGTGCCATATCATGCAAAAAAAGATGGAAAACTTGTGAATTGTTCACATTATATAATATTTAAAGATATGTACGAACCCATGTACAATATGTCTCATTTCAAAGCGCTGCCCGTCGGCTGGTTAATAGAGTGCTTAGAGAAATATGAGCTTTGTGAGCCTTGGTAATAATAATTTAGTTTATATATAAAGCTAAGTTTACATACGTAAAATGTAAAAGTATATGTACAGCATTATATACAACATATACATATATATGTAGATATTATCTGGAATTTATTTAAAAATGTACCCAAATTATAATTTTTATTGATTTTAATATGAGATATATTTGGTATTTTGTTTTAAGGATTAAAAATCTTAAGAGGATAACAATGAAGTCCTAATATATCTATCCGGTTGTAGTCTGTATGTCTGCTTGCTTGTTTTTGTACCAACCTTAAATGGTCATTCAATACATACATACATACATATATATATATATATATATATATATATATATATATATATATATATATATATATATATATATATATATATATATATATATATATATATATATATATATATATATATATATATATATATATATATATATATATATATATATATATATATATATATATATATATATGTATATATATATATATATATATATGTATATATGTATATATGTATATATGTATATATGTATATATGTATATATGTATATATGTATATATGTATATATGTATATATGTATATATGTATATATGTATATATGTATATATGTATATATGTATATATGTATATATGTATATATGTATATATGTATATATGTATATATGTATATATGTATATATGTATATATGTATATATGTATATATGTATATATGTATATATGTATATATGTATATATATATATATATATATATATATATATATATATATATATATATATATATATATATATATATATATATATATATATATATATATATATATATATATATATATATATATATATATA